>OMKK01086419.1:0-30000 GCA_900302305.1 Polymixia japonica
TAAGCCTACCAAATTTCATACATCTACGTCAAACGCAAAGGCGGGGGCTTTGACTTTGAAAAATTGTAGGGGGCGCTATAGAGCCAAATTGCCACACCCATGCCCAAGCACCATATCAGATATCAAAGGTTGTCACGACTGAGGCATGTGCAAAATATTGTGAGGTTTCGAGTACCCCAAGTACCTCAAAAATGCTCAAAGGCATTAGGGGGCGCTATCGAGCCAGCGTGCCACGCCCAAACCCAATCGAACACCAGATCGAAGCATTTCCTACTTGGAACATGGGTGCAAAGTTTCGTGAGTTTGTGTGCATCTTAAAGGCCTCAAACACGTGTTCATAAAATTGAAAATGGCGCACGAAATCCAATATGGCTGACTTCCTGTGGGGTGAATTTTTTTTTTTTAAATGCCTTAGATCCTTCATCATAAGGGCAATGATCCCACCGAATTTCATGAACATCGGAGAAACTTTATCCCGAACATGGAGTGCGGGCCACGCCCCGAACCCAGTCACTACTGAACTTTGTCATTTTCGCCGGGTCTGACGTGTGTGCCAAGTTTTTTTTTGAGTTTTCGAGCGTCCGAAAGGCCTCAAAAAAGGACGTGTTGCGGGGAATAATAATAATAATAATCCTTTCAATTACAATAGGGTCCTCGCACTTCGTGCCAGAGGCACCGTTGGGGCCCTGGCACTTCGGCTCGGGCCCTAATAATAACGCTGGCTTTCAATTGAAACGCTCTTGCGCAGTGCCCTGTAATAAAGATGTCACTGACTGCACTCAATGAGCATATAGGTACCAGCCTGACGTTTTAATTCTCGACATACCGCTACGACTAAATTCTAGGATTATCAGCGTCACTGATATGACAGATGCTCCGTTATTTATAGTAGAGTAACATGGGTTTAGATGAAGATTTGCCCTTTGACAGTAGCTGCTCTTCAGACAGGACCGTCTGCAGCGCTCGCAATTAGCGTCATGTGCGACCCGTCCGGTCGGCCGGAGCAGGACCCAGGTATTTAGCAGAAAGTGCACAGCTGTTCCGCTCAACTGCGCTGCACCGTAGATAACAATGATTACAGCGATCGTTTCGTATCGTACGACGGCGACGCGCAGGCGATGGATCCACACGTGAAATGCGAGCACTTCCTCTCCTGACGGCGCGGCGCGGCGCTGGTCTGGAACGTGACGGACGTTCGCTGTCCGCGGTCCCGCGGCTCGCTTCGTTCCTTCACGCTGATTGAGTCGGCGTCGGTTTAATCGACCTTTTATTCGTTCACTGATTGTCTGTGCCGTTATTGGCGTGCGGAGCAGTGACACCAATGTCTTACCTTGTCTGAATTTGTCATCACTTTGCGGTTCACCTTGGAAAAAACGCACGAAAGGTAAGAGAAAGAGGGTTAGAGAGTTTTCACAGCCTCTGTATAATAAAGCAGCCACTGTGTGTTATCTCTGCAGGATCTGTTTTTTTTCTTGCATATATATATATATATATATATTGTGTTTTTGTAGTCTAGACATCTTTCGTGAGTGAACTAGCGAATGGTATATTGACAATAGCTGGCAACACTTTTACTAATGGATTTAGGTCATATACAGACTCTGTCAATAAGATCCACGACACAACTGCTACTTAAACACTGAAAGTTTCCTTTTTACTTTTGAATGTGGATTTAATGCAAGCCTACCTGACCACCATTACATAAAGCTTTATTTTACAGGTAACTACTATGGCCACCAACTACTATGGAATTTTCAGTTACTAAAGGATCCTAATCTACATATCATGAATAAATTAAGAGGGTGTATCATTTCTGTGTGGGAGGGGAGATTAACAATATGGTAGGAGCCCTGTCTGTACCTGTCTGATATTGTTCTCCTAGAGGCTAGAGTGAGCAATGCTCCTGATGTGCATCATCTACCTTGTGACCTATCTGTTGACGTTGTTTGATGTGCTGTGTTCCAATAGCTCTGGTGTTTTCCATCTCAGGCATTCTGTCTGTCACTATGGGTCCTGGTTTCTTAACAGGTAGGGAGGAGGAGGGGGTAAGCGAGAGAGAGAGAGAGAGAGAGAAAGAAAGATGTAGAGCAGAGTATCCTCGTTCTCCTTTGCCATTAGTGAAGCTTAGTGGTAAGGCAGGCTTTCATCCATAAAGCACCCTCACCCTGACCCGACAACAACTACTAGCACCACTATCACTACCTTTTGCATAGGAAGAGGGTCATAGACCAAAAGCTGTTGCTAAGCAACAGGAATGTAGTCCAGGATCAGGGTCAAAATTGGTTTCTTGTCCTAATTGCCAACTGATGATGATATCATCAGTGATGTCTGGGGACCAGGAGGTGGACAGCGGAAACTGTTTGACTTGTCCACTACAAACGTACTGATGGATGTAAAGGGTCTGTGATCCAAGGGAAGATGAGTGCAGAGGTGAAGAGCAAAGTTTACTTATCTCATTCAGCTCTGGCATTGTTTGCGTACCCTGCAACCAATATCTCTCAATGCTCTCTCCTCTTTAAACCCTTATTGTCCCTCTTGTTACAATTATCCATATACTGCACATTACAGGTTGATGGAGGGGATGCAACAGAAACAAAGCAGCACCAACCAAACCAGGCCCAAAGTTCAACCTGAACAACATGCTCTCCTAGCAGCTGGTCCAGGACTACCCTTGAGGCTAGCAACCCAGGAATTAACTCTTAACAGCCCCTCGGGAGTACTTGAGAAGCAGCCTGGATTGAGCCCAGTGCAGGCTGCTGGTGCACCTGCTAAAGGGCTAGACCAAATGCAGCCAGGGCAGGCAAGGTCTGGGTCCAGTCCAACACCACTAGCTAGCATTAGCCGACCCAGGCCAACTGTTTTGGGGACCAAAGCCGCAATGAAGCCAACCAGAGTCTCAGAGGACCTCTCCAAGGATAAGGATTCCATTCCAGTTTGCATCCCAGGACCCCAGAGTACCAACACCCTGCCACATTCCCCCACAGAGTCCACTTTGTCTGTCCACAGCCCTCAGAGTCCTCATAGCCCTCAGCCTTACACCAGCCAGCCTTACCTGAGCCCCCAAACAAACCTCCCCCTGCCTCAACACAACCCTAACCTGCCTTCCAGCCTCAGCCCCAAAACCAGTCCTAATACTCAACCTCAGAGAATAAATTCACCTGGAGGCACAACAGAGAGCCAGATGCAGTCAGACAAGACAGGAGGAGATACCAATGACTTCAGGTGAAGGACATGATAATGTCTTCAAGCATTACATTCATTATATAGTAGGTCTCTGTATTTTGTTACAAGGTTTTCAAAGGTTTATGTTGTTGTCTCCATGGAGATTTATAATTGGCAGGTCTCTCTATAACCGTAGAAGCTATAACCGCTATGACTGTAGTCACTGGCTGTAAGAAAGTTGATGTGCGCCAGAGTGTCACATGAATAAAAAGCTGCATATTTCACTAAGAGCTTTGTCAACCTGACAGAATGGCACAAGCACATTCTCTTGGCAGTGGTCCCAGAAACCATTCCTTTTGTGGTCTTCTCTAGTAAACAACAGGCTGCTTATATATACAGTAGGACAATATATGCCAGAAGATCTTCAGATCATGCTACGTCAAGAAAGATTTTGTTAGAACTTTAATTTTTCTTTTTTTTCCTTCACAAACACACACACACACAATATATATATATACTCAGTAATCAAAGGTGACTGATCGTCGAGGTACAATAGAGTTGCCTCTTTGTGCTTCAGACTCTCTTAACAGAACCATTAGCTACTTCTCTGAGGATCAATACACGGGTTTAACTGTATAAACTATATCTATAAATGTCATGTGCCATCCGTGCTTTTACTGTCCTTTGGTAGGGTGTACATAGTCACGTGGAATGTTGGATCGGCTGTTCCTCCAGATGACATCACCTCTCTGTTTGGACCAAATGTGTCTGATGGAAGCATAGATATGTTTATCGTTGGGTGAGCAAGTATTTCCGCCAAATTCAACAGCACCAGAGAAACAGCCTCATATCTCCACCTCCGTCTGTCCTCTTTTTTTACCAATCTTTCACCATACAATATCTTCTCCTACTCTTCCCTGTTCACCTGGTAATGATATTTGTGTATTCTTCTGGCTTTTTTCCAGGCTGCAGGAGGTTAACTCCATGATAAACAAGCGGCTTAAAGATGCTCTGTTCACAGACCAGTGGAGTGAGCTCTGCATGGACACACTCAGCCCCTTTGGATATGTGTTGGTCAGTAGGGAGATAAATCTCTCAATACATGTTGAACTCTTAGAACTGATTTTTCAGTGCATGGTACTCCGGTACACAGTATTTTATATTATTATTGTCACGTCATCGATTAAATGTATAGTTTTGTTATCAAAGTGATAATTCTCTCTGTAACCTCCCCTCTCTTGACTATGCCATGTTTTTCCTTCGTTCGTCCCTGTAGGTGGCATCCCAGCGAATGCAGGGAGTGTTACTGCTGGTGCTCTCTAAATTCTGCCACCTTCCATTTCTGAGAGGCGTGCAGACGGAGAGCACACGCACAGGACTGAGAGGCTATTGGGTATGTGCTACGCAGTGTACTGTGCTGCTGTGAATATCCATCAATAGACGCAGAGACTAGATACCCCGTGAAGTAGAGGTGTGTTTGTGCGTGCGAGTATGGGGGGGGGGGGGGGGGGGGGGGGTATGAGTGCTCTTGTCAGCAGGCTTGTGCGTGCCTGTGTGCCTGCGTGCCTGCGTGCCTGCGTGCGTGCGTGCGTGCATGCGTGCGCGCATGTGAGTTTGTGACCTTCCTGTGCATGTTGATGTCAGCGTCACCCCAGGCTGCTGGTGCAGTCTCCTTCCCTTTGAGGTCAGTGCAGCAACAGCATGGCTGTCTGGCTCTCTGGTTCAGTAGAAGAAATTAGGTCCTTTTAGTCCTGAACACAATTACAGCTGATATGTGCTGGTGCACCATTCTATATGTTACATACAGCAAGGCGTATGGGGCATCTCTTTCACATAGTGTTCTCTCTTTTCTCCTTCATCTTGAAGGGTAATAAAGGTGGTGTCAGTGCAAGGATGACAATGTTTGGCCATCCGGTATGTTTTCTCAATTGTCATCTGCCAGCTCATATGAGGAACCTGGAGCAGCGCATGGAAGATTTTGAGAGCATTCTGCAGCAGCAGCAGTTTGAGGGGGTAACTGCCACTGGTGTGCTAGACCACGAGTGAGTGACTTCTGTACATGACAGTGTTACAATCATATTTAATTGGATTAGCAGTCGTTGACTCCTTTTGTAATTTCCTAATGTAAATGAAATGGCTTCTTGAAATCTTTTCTTTATTTCCAGTGTGGTGTTTTGGTTTGGAGATCTAAATTTCCGAATTGAAGACTATGACATCCATGTGGTGAAATGTGCCATTGATAGCAATAAGCTGCCTCTGCTTTGGGAGAGAGACCAGGTAAAGCAGCTTTTGGACTTCAGTGTTTTCTCATGCACATAGCCAAATGGATTTTTCTGGAAGTCACTGTCTGCCTTTCTCTTAATCACTATCACACCAACAGAGGGCACTGTAGCGCAAAATGAAGGACTGTCTTTCTGCTGTGGTGTAATCTTTTCTCCATCATGTGTCCGTTCAACAGCTCAACATGGCTAAAAACACGGAGTCCATCTTGGAAGGTTTTATGGAGGGCCCTCTCAAATTCCCCCCTACTTATAAGTTTGATGTGGGAACTCATACGTATGACACCAGGTACTGACTGCCCAGCTGTCTCCGTGACAGAACTGCTTTAAGAGATTCTCTCCTTAAGAGGCTAGGTTAAGACCCATTGAAACATTGCTGACTACTACTACTCTCTCTGTCCCTGTAACTACTTATTTTAGTGCAAAGAAGAGGAAGCCTGCCTGGACGGACCGCATTCTCTGGCGCCTTCGTCGTACTGGTTCTCCTGTCCCTACCCACAATGCTGCCCTGCAGCGTGGTCTGACCTCGTGGTTGGGTGGGGCAACTAAAGTGACACAGCATGCATACCGGAGTCATATGGGCTACACTATGAGTGATCATAAACCTGTTTCTGCCCTGTTTTCACTTCATGTGAGTTTAGTGAGCAATACACTTTGACCTTGATATATTTCACATGACATTCCTCCTATCACACATTGTCTTAAATAATGACACCTGCCTGTATATGGTCTGTTTACTTTGTTTGTTTTGTCGGGCTTTACCTCTCTTTTCTATCTCTTATGCTCTAACTTATAGTTCCCATTCAAGCTGGACATGCCACTGGTAGAACTGCAGGTAAACAAGGAATGGTGTAAAGTCTCTGACGCTATAGTCAGATTCACTGTGGCATCAACCTATCAGCGCAGCTCATGGGACTGGGTAGCAATATACAAGGTATTTTGGATTTCATTTTAGATGGAATTCATATCTTTGGTGTTATTTGCTTTAGCTTAACTCAACAAGTTTAAAATATTTTATTTGTTTCTTATAGCTCAGTATGAATATTCATAATTATAGCTATCTATCATTATATTATTGTATCCATAATTTGTCTTTACAGGTTGGATTCAAACACCACAAAGATTATGTAGCATATGTGTGGGCCAAGGGAGAGCATGTGACACAGGTACGCTAGACATTCTTTCACAACTTCAAATAGTCGTCTTCATTTAATGATTCACAGGTAATTTCTCAGTTCCTTCTCTACTCCTCACCTCTCAGGTGACATTTACAGAAGAGGACTTACCAAGGGACGATGGGGAATACATCCTGGGTTACTACAGTAATAATATGAACACTATTGTTGGAGTGTCATTACCTATCCAGGTAAAAACTACGGAATGTCAATGGACAGCGAACCAGCATCTTACTCCCACTGCTAAGCTGAATATTTCCCTTGTCTCCACTCTCCATTACCCACTATAACGCATTCACCCCCTCTCAAATCCTCCATCCTTTATAGATCCAGATTCCAGTCCATAGCCCCACTGTGTGTCGATCTGACAGCTCTGACATCAGCTCAGAAGACGACAGCACACTGGTTCTGCTGGCTCCAAGCTCCCGCAGCCCCAGCCCCAAAACAGGAAAACACCATCATCGTCACCGGCGTAGTCGAAGCCCTGCTGTTCCTGCACTTTCCTCTAACCCCCTTCCCTCCCTGCAGGGCCTCAGCCTCTGTCCTCGCCCCAAAGAAAGCCAGACACGTAGCCGTTCACCATGTTCTGCTGCTAAGAAGGAGCGGCTAGTCTCTCCCAGCGCCCTGCCGTCCTCTTCCATCAGTCCCCTTAGCCCCCGCAGTCCCATGTCTCCAGGCAGCGGTGTGAGCGCCCCAGAGGCCCTGATCGCTGCCATCCTGGGTGAACACAGACCAGCTCAGGTTAGCCCCACAGGGGACAGACAGACAGGGAAGACGGGAGAAGCAAGTTTATGAGAGCTCTACCAACGGCGCCGATGATCATTCAGACATTACGTAGACGCTGAAAATAATAGTGGAAACGAAGAAAAAGGAGAATGGTGGTAATATTCTTGCATTCAGACGCTGATTCGACCCCCACACTGTCACTGTGCTCATAGAAGCAGCACGTCCTATGACCTGTATTGTAGTTTGCAACATTCAGCATCATAGCCAAACAGTTCTCTACTTCTGAATCTACCATCAGTGAGTGACTCCATTTCATACACTGTGTGTACTTTGGAGTCAGAAACCAAACTGCAGACATTCATGTTTATATCTCACCCCAACAAGTGCTTTTATAGACTCATAATCATATGTAAACAAACAAACAAACTGAATGTGATACCAAAGTCAGACTATATCTGAAGTGGATGTTACCATTATCATTGACAGAAGTGGATTCATGTAAATATTCTTGTATCCAATTCAGCACCCTGGACTATGATGTTGTGTAACACCTCAGAAATACTGATGGTATCATAGTTCACCAAGTGGTGTGTTTCTGGGCTCCTAGTATTTTGTCTGTGTGTGTGTGTGTGTGTGTGTGTGTGTATGTGTGTGTGTGTGTTTGTGTGTGTGTGTGTGTGAGAGAGAGAGAGAGAGAGAGAGAAACATGTTTTAAGTGTGAAATAGGCATTTTGGACCAGATGAGTTTCAAAATTTCAATCTATGGTTCTTGGCCTGTATTCATAACATATCTAAGAATAGTGATGCAACATTTTACCACAGTCATACTAAAGTTTATATGGGCCCATGTGACCTGACCAGTAATCCTAGATCAGTACTCTTATTCTTAGCAGCTTTGTGAATACAGCCCCGGGTCTATAGAGGAGTTCAGAGAGTTGATGTCTAGACTATTATCGTTGTTTCTGATGTTGCCTTGGTCTCAAAACAATCATTGCTGTTTTAGTTGTGTGAGCGTGTGAGAAGATATATCAAATTAAATTAAAATTAAAAATAAAAACAAAACCTTTAAAAAAGCAGAAAAAGGTTTTCTTGCTTACTGGATAAACACCACATTACACCAGCAGTGAGGAGAGTATATATTTTTGTGTGTATGTGTGTGTGTGTGTGCATAGCCTACATGCTGTGCTGCTGGGTTTACAGTGTTAGAAAGAAAAGAAGCCTTTAGAAGCAGGGGCTTTAAGACAGGATGGAAAGCAGCTTATCCTGTGGGAAATCCTTGATATGCTGAGGATGCTGGGCACACAATATACTCTTCCTATCATCCACTCCAAACAAAAAAATTCAAAACAGTGCAGTTGTCAACACGTGTCTATATGGGACGTCCATACAGTTGTGTGTTGGAGACTTTCCCATCATATTTTGACAGTGGAGATGTTGAGGCTTTAACCTTGGCACAGGTAGGTTCTCACATAGAAGGCTGCCCCTGATGTTAGCAATCAGGATAATTACTGTGTGGATTAGCAAGCGGATTGAAAACCAAAGATAGACACAAGCAAAACTAGGCATAATAGGGTCTTCAAACAGTAAAGATGCTCTGGCAGAATCCACCCAAGCTAACAATTTTTGTCCAGTGGACAGCCAAATATAATAAGTGATGTTGAAAATATCACTGTAAACATATCTGTTGTTGGTCCATTTAATTCAAGAATGCTTATAATGGCCCTAATGTAGCAAGCAGTCATACTCCCTAGGCATGTTTCCCTGGGCATTCATACTCATGTTGTTGTGGCAGGTTGAAGCCTCTTTAAATCAGTATTTCTCTTTGACAGATCATTTCACTGTTCAGCATGCACACAGACAGAAGATGGGGAGTAGTTTATTTCCAACAGAAGCTTTGGGGGGGGGTGCAATGTTGCACATTGCAAATGGGGAAAACTAAAACCTCTTAAAACGTTTGATCCAGGCCACAGAATCAGATTATATTATGAGCCTAATGCTCCGTGTTTGTAAACATGTTAGAAGTATGGTCTTTAGATTCAGTTTTCAAATTAAGGTAAATATGAGGCCACTAAAATATGGGCAATAAAAATGTAAGTATGCTTCAAGAGAGATATCACTCTAAGCAGTAGGAAAGGTTAATTAACAAAATGTGCTTAGAGTGATATCTCTCTTGAAAATTGTGCAAACATTTTTTTAAACAATTTTGTTAATTAACCTTTCCTACTGCTTGGCATTTCTCTAGGCCTACAAGAAAATATGCAACACTCATTCCTTATGTAGATACGCTAGGCTAAGTTCTAGCAATGTTAGCTCTAGCAATTATGTTAATTATAGGAGGTATATTTACCTCTGTGTTAGCATTAAGGGTATGCTTAAACATTAATTTATTTATTTACGCTTAGCACTCAACTTAAGTTGACTGTGCTTGTCCATTGTGAGGAGTCCAACAAGGACTATGATCACTATGTTGCTCTCCCTGGGGTTGTATAGTATGTAAATACAGAATGTTGCCAATCAAGTACTGCAACTTTTGGTAATCTCGAAGATCTCTGAAGATTTTCATTTAAATAATTGTCTGTTATGTCACTATCTATCGCTGAATGAGGTAACACAATGGTGATTGAGCCCATGGCCCACTGTGAAAGCCCTTGAATTTGCGGTATTATGAGTATTAAGAACTGGGTGTCTGTGGCGACTTTACCACCATGCATTCAAATTAGCGTTAGTGACGCGTTTTCCCTTTGAAGTGAAGTCCAATTACACACCTGCAATTACCACTTTTCGCCACAAGTGTCGCCAAGGATCGCCACTTTAAATTGCAAGCAATGTGAGTGATAACATGGTATTAACTCTGTTAAAGTTAAAATGTTAAAAAATAAGTTAGTTATTTTCACTAAGAAGAATTTCTAATGCGGCCCAACTCTAAATTAATTCTTACCTCTGTGCTTACATTTTGGCAACGTTATATTCACATTCCTGAATAGTAGCCTATGTGTGGAAGTAATAAGGTCTTAAAGAACAAATAACGCTTTCTCAACTTTCATCTCAAGACAACTCAAAATACAGGTGCAATGTTTACACTAGGCTAAGTTCTAGCAATGTTTATCTGATTTTGCTACATTTTATTGAAAGAGTTTTTTATCCTACTCAGGATTACTTCTAGTAAACTCTTTTGTTTGTTTTTTGCCAAATACGTTGAAATAAAACCGATTGGAAAACAAATTAAGCCTCCAATCGTGCCACGGAAAGCCACGAGTATGCAGGTTTTCCTTCCAACCAAGACTAACTCAAGTGATTTCACTGATTAGCACAGCTTTAACAAGAAAGGAGAGGACTTATTGAAATCACCCGGTGTAGTGTTTGGTTGCAATGAAAATCTGCATACTGTACGTGATTGGTAACCGCAGCTCTATACAAATTAAATCTTGTATAATAAGTATTAGTTATAATAATGATTCTGGTTAAGAGACCGCCCCTTTGCACCTTATGGTCTCTTTCTAAGCGGCTATTGGCTACAGAGGAACAACACTGACGGGAGTGAAACGCGCTCAGAATGTAAAATACCGGCTGTTCGTCTCTCTCCTCATTCCAGTTAGAGAGCGCTGGATGTAAACATCAGCCCCCAAAAGAGACGCTGAAGACTGTCCGATCAGCCGAGTGAACCAGTTGGAAGCACTACAATTGCATATTTGAAGCTAGTTTGCTAGCTAGTGTGTTCTCAAACGAGTTTACTCATTAAAATGAACGGGCAGCTGAACGGTTTCCATAACTCGCTCATTGATGAAGACTGTTTCCTTTTCACGTCTGAGTCCGTTGGAGAAGGACATCCGGGTGAGATTGTTTTCCTCATAACGCTGTAGCTACCTCACTGGCTACCTCACTGGCTACCTCATGACTTTAATTCAACAAGGTCACAGCGGGCTGCTTGGCTTGACGTTAGCTTTACTAGCTCATACAAACTACCTGTCGTGCACGTCTTCAAATGAGTGTCCTTTCTTCCTCTTCTTGTCCACTCGTCTTAAGTGGCAACTTTAAACTAGCTAGTGAAGTATCTTTGCCATATTGATGACTGTCTGATGTGACCAACAACTCACTCACCGTGACTGTTAAAAGTCCATTTTGCGAGTGAACCGGTTGGAGCAGCTGGTGTTTGGATGTGGCTGCTAATACCCTGGCTAATACCACGCTGTATGCCGCTCATACTGTTACGCTTGTTGGCTATCAGCCATTATAGTTATACGGAATGTTGTGGCCATGAAAGTTATATGAAATTATTAGTTATTTGGGCAGCTAACGAGAGACGGACAGAAATACGGCTTATAAATACATTAAATTAACTAACAATTGGCTAGCTAGCAGCCAGCGATGTTGCATCATTGCAGTCTACAGTGTTTTGACATGCGCTGTAGCCGCTGATCAGGTTATATTGTTATTTGGTTGCCATTTGATGTAACTTCCAATAATGTTTCGCTAGCACGTTAGCTATACAGTCATATTGCACAGTATATTATTTTGTAAAGTCACCTGCAGCACACTGGCCAGCCAGGTGGTGTGGCAGTCACAAGCAAAATATCGTTCTTATTGTAAACCCAAAGAGACATGGAATTTGAAGTCAGTTTTGCAGGTCTGGAAAAGTTATGTCATCAACCTAATGTGGGAGAACCAGAATCGAAATTTGCAATATGCATTGTGGCTGTTGATATAAGCGGGCACTCACTTGGTCGTGTTTGTCCATTGTGAGGATTCCAACAAGGACTATGATCGTTATGTCTCTCTCCCTGGGGCTGTGCAGTATGTGTGCACAGTGAAAACAGAAGATGGCCAATCAAGTATTTTGCAACTGCTGGTAATCTAATTTAAAATGCACGAGTGATAACATGGTATTAACTCTGAAAATCTGTTAAAGCTATTTTGTTTTACTTCATAGATAAGATTTGTGACCAAATCAGTGATGCTGTGCTTGATGCCCACCTCAAGCAGGACCCTGATGCCAAAGTAGCATGTGGTAAGGATGTGGATTTTTAAGATGACAAACTCTCCTTGACTGTAAGGAGGGTTTTAAATCTGATGTGGCCCAACTTTAAATTAACTCTTCCCTCTGTGTTTAAGTTTTGACCTTATAAAATTTGGGCATATTCACATATTATTAAATAGTATGTGTGGCAGATGGTTAATAATGTCTTAAAGAAAAAGAAAAATAACTTTTCTCAACTTTTCATCTCAAGACAACTCAAGATACAGGTACAATGTTTACAAACAGTACTGATACCTTTTACTTTCTCAAAATGCATTTAAAATGCATACTGTCAGTCCCTGAAACAAAAGTGCACTCATTCAATTCAAGTGATTAAAAAATGTGTTCAAAACATATAAGCTAGTCAATAGTGGAGCAACAGTGCTTCAACACAGAGCGGCATACCTCAGATTGTGGCTTTGACCTATGACCTGTTAGGTTAAATATACTCCCAGTCAGGACACCCAAGACTCTCAATCCCCTTTCACATTATTTGCATAATTCTCCATTCAATTCTACTCGAGCCTTACATTCATGTGTCTGTTGTACCCCTGTCAACACTGTATGCATTTGTGTCCACAGAGACTGTGGCGAAGACGGGTATGATCCTGCTGGCAGGGGAGGTCACCTCCAGGGCCAACGTTGACTACCAGAAGATTGTCAGGGAGACAATCAAGCACATTGGCTATGATGACTCTTCCAAAGGTATGGATATTGGAGTGAGTGTGTACCAGGGTTTCCGTTAATTCCGTTCCGTTAGCCAGTAATTACTGGTTTTTGGCTGGTAAAATGTATTAAAAAAAACGATAAATTAAAAATTTGCCAGTCAAAATGTCCAGTAATAATGCTCATACTTAGCTATAACAAAGGCTATCCCTAAACTTTAAGACGGCACTGCGAAGTCGTCTGGAGGAGGAGAGAGTGACGCATCTTATGCGCATTGCAAGCTGCAAAGACACATTGGACACATTTGATGCCATGTAGGCCTAGCCTTTTTTTTTTTTTTTTAAACAGGCTACAGATGTTACAGGTTACAGATGTTTTGTAACAGCCTATATTTTTGCGGGTAATGTTGAAGTTTTGCTCAGTCGTTACCGTTCATTAAAATCATTGATAACATTTTTATGTAGACAAATAATTAAATAATAATACATCCACAGAGCTTTTAGAAAGGTGCGGAATAAAAGTATCGCTTTTCCTAAAAATATATATATATTATGATTGTGAATTAATCATTTGAAAAATTTTGTTGGGTCCAAAATTAACATTTTGTTTATCTCTGTATAAGATGTCTGACGTTTGTTCCTGCTTCGTAGTTCCTGCTTCTAACAAGGCTTATGAGCCAATAGTATAACAATGTTGGTATCGCGTGGTATCTCTGTGTCATCAGTGATTGGTATTAGTTACCAGTTAACTATTAACTAGCTTAGCTTAATTGTCCGAACAACAATAACCCATAAAAGTCGGCATATTTAGACAAAATCAACAACAACTACCAAGAGCCATAGTACTTACAACCTTAACTAATGTGTGATCACCGGTTAGATTGTCAAAATTGGAAAAATAACAGCTTCAATCCCTGAGGAGCTACGTTAGCATTAGTGATGGTTGCATCCAATGCTCAAACAATGTATAACAAAGATGCACACCAGAGGGGATTTAGAAGTGGGTATACGCAGTGCCGACTGAAAAATAAGTAGGTATACGCCGTATACCTACGTATACCCTGCACTACACCACTGCTTAGTTGACAAGCTAAACATTGCATAAAGCTAGATAGACATACCAAGATTACCATAGATTACGTTACATGAATCTTGAAACACCACCACACAAAGTAACCTAAATCTATAGCTAATGTACAGCTACATGTTGCAAAATGAATTCATTACTATACCATGAAAGATTAATCGCTTGACATGACTGAGTCTGCCTGAGTCTCACTCTAACGAACTGGCAGCCACTTGAGGGGTCATGTGCTTCAAGCAACAGCGGTGTTGTGAAGTAAATACAATGGAAGCGGGGAGGGGGGAGTGTGACATCTAGTGGCTGAATGTTGTCAATAGCACCTTTTAAATTGTCAAACTGATTTGAGGTTGTTGTCATTCTTTCGTCAACACAGGTGTACATTATATTTGTGTTTGTAACATAGACTGTTATTGAAACATGACCGGTAAGTTTCAAATTTGTCCGGTAAAATAAATTCTTCCCAGACACTCCACTGGCAAGAAAAAATCCTAGCGGAAACCCTGGTGTGTACTTGGCTTTGTGGCTTGTGTGACACAAATATGGTAGCACAATGCACTTAGTTGTGAAACGGTTTACTGAGCCTTGATTAATCCTTATTCCTGCAGGCTTTGACTATAAGACGTGCAATGTACTGGTGGCTTTGGAGCAGCAATCCCCTGACATTGCTCAGGGTGTTCACCTGGACCGTAGAGAGGAGGATGTGGGAGCTGGCGACCAGGTCAGAGGGTTCTTGCTCTTGCTCTTGTTGCCCACCGCTGGGCGATGGAGCCAGAAATGCGGCGGTAACGTACTTTGTGTTGATGTTTGACATTTATGCACTATAGAGTTTGTGACCGGTTATATTGTTTTGTCAGGGTCTGATGTTTGGATACGCCACTGATGAGACTGAGGAATGCATGCCCCTCACCATTGTTCTGGCTCACAAGCTCAATGCCAAGATGGCAGAATTACGCCGTAATGGAACGCTGCCATGGCTGCGACCAGACTCCAAAACTCAGGTTAGGAAGTGAAACAGGGTCTTATATCTCACTCTAATTCTCATCTCTTTGACACGATCCATTCCTTACCTAAAGGGGTGTCGTAAAACATTCTCTTCCTCCCTGTACGGCAGGTGACTGTTCAGTATAGACAGGACCGCGGTGCCATGCTTCCAATGCGTGTACACACCATCGTGGTCTCTGTGCAGCATGATGAGGGCATCTGCTTGGATAAGATGCGCGATTCTCTTAAGGAGCAAGTGGTGAAGGCTGTGGTCCCTAGTTCCTACCTGGATGACGAGACCATCTACCACCTGCAGCCTAGCGGTCGCTTCGTCATTGGAGGGCCACAAGTGAGAACAAGAACTATTCGGTTTGACTGTGTTTCTTAAGAAAGCTTTTCTGGTCATTTCTGGGTAATATGTCTCTCCCTACCAACAGGGTGACGCTGGTCTGACGGGTCGCAAGATCATTGTGGATACTTACGGGGGTTGGGGGGCCCATGGCGGAGGAGCTTTTTCAGGAAAGGACTACACAAAAGTGGACCGCTCTGCTGCCTATGCCGCCCGCTGGGTGGCCAAGTCCCTGGTGAAGGCCAATCTCTGTAAACGTGTTCTGGTCCAGGTAAGGATTAACAATAAAACAAACTTAATTTTTATTACACCTTTTCCAAAGTTCTTCACAATCAAGACGAGCAAAAGACAATGGATAGTGCTAAAAGCGAACTACTTACTATAGATTCTACTGTGTTAAGCATATGGTATAGACTTGTGATTCTGTCATGTTAACTGCTCATCATGAACTTTCATTTGTTGTGTGTTAGGTGTCCTACGCCATTGGAGTCGCCCACCCCCTCTCCATTTCTATCTTCCACTATGGAACCTCCCAAAGGAGTGAGAGGGAACTGCTCGACATTGTAAAGAAGAACTTTGACCTTCGCCCTGGGGTCATTGTCAGGTATTGTTTGAAGTCACGTTTTTGGTAACAAACATATTTTGACAGCCAGAGAACTCCTTGTCATTAAGAACTGCTTCATACAGGTTTTCAGGTCTCGAGTCCAAGGTTGCCGTTAGCTGGCATTTACCGGCCATTGGCCGACTAGAATTTCAGTTGGCCGGTAAATATAAAAATTGATGGCCATCTTGGCTGGTGATAAAAGGTTTTATTTATTTGTCATTATTATTAGGCTATTAAATAAAGTAACACAACATTGCAAAACAAAAAAAAACTTTTTTACATTTTTTTATGAGTTTTTTATGAGCATACATTGAGTGGCGAATTGTCAGTGAATATGCGTGGCTTACTGAATGCATAGACTACTACTGCCCTCCTGCAACACACTCGCAACAATCACACAAAGCCCTTCGTTGCGGTAGGCTACAGTAATGGCGAAACAGATGTCCCTTACAAAATTCTTTAAAACCCCCACTACTAACGTTAACTGTGAAGAAGAACATGTGGAAAACCGATTTTTCATCTTTTGTTATCCGTTAAATCTCCAATCTAATTTAAAATGTACGTGAGCAAGTGGGCTAGCCTGCTTTTTTTCGTTATTGAAAACTCAATAATGCATCTTCGTTATGCAATAGTTTATTTCTAATTTTGATTTTAAGGCAGCAAAGTAGGCCATGTTAAGTTTATTTTGTATAATAAAATATTTTTGTTGCAACACAATGCGTTTGGCTTTGTCTTTAAACATGCATTTTTGCACACGCATGTGTATTACATATGGCCAGTAAATTAGAATCTTATCGGCCACGTTGGCCAGCCAAAAAATGGAAACCCTGCTCGAGTCAATTTTCCAATTTAACCATTGAGTCATTGTTCCTCTTTCCTAGGGAGCTTGAACTGAAGAAGCCCATCTACCAGCACACAGCAGCATATGGCCACTTTGGACGCGAGGACTTTCCCTGGGAGGTGCCCAAGAAGCTCAAATACTGAATCCCTAATCCAGTCCTGCACTGGGCTGTAGGTGTACTACAGAGAAACCCACATGCCCAGCAGGGGGATTATGTCCCTCTCTGTTTCCCAGCCTGCCACCCCAGCCTTTTCCCCAAGTAGAATGATGTCCCGCTCTGTCCCTGCCCCTTTTGTGCTGCACTGATATTTAAAGAGATGACAACAGAATTTCAGATGCCAAAGTAACAAAAGAGATGAAGGAATGGCGCCCCTGGCATAAAGTGCTTCATTATAAACAAAAATGTTTAATTGGGGCAGTAAAAGGTGTGTGTTTTTTGAGCCACTCCTTTAGCTTTTAATCTTCATTATGGTGACTTGTTTGGCGTTTGCTACCACTAGTATTCTTTCAAAGTCTTCTAAATTGTTAGAGAACTACTTTCGACCACTTCATTATTTATGTCATTATTTTAAAGTGTACTTGAGCCATTTTTTTTGTTAAGATTTATGACATAACCTAAGGGTATATGCCAGTAGTCTTTTGCATATTTTCTATTTCACGTCTTGGTAATCACTCAACAGAATTCAGTTACTATACTGAACATTTTATACTTTTGAACATTAATATAGCAGCAAACAACCATTTGCTATGTAAAAACTATAGTGGAGTAATGGCGTCCTGAGCAGAGAATGAAGTCACACTCCCTCTGTGTGTTGTAATCCCAGCTTCTCTGTCTGCATGTTAGTGCACGTTGGTGTTAGTGTGGCGGACGCACGGCATGCACCCATTTGTTTTGGTCTGAGATGTTGGTGCTCTAGTGCGACATCTAGTGGCTGAATATCGTATATAGCTCCTTTAACAAGTTTGATTGTTGGCATTTTCTGTTGCTGTCTCTTTAATGGCTTGGCCTACCCTTAAATATACCGTCTTTCTGACTTTCTTGTGTTGATGGTGGTTTGCCATCATAGAAATGTCAGCTGTACTACTTCAGCAACCCCCACTTTGTTTGGAGAATTTCATGGCACAATTGGGGTAGAAGATTATGTCACTGCACATAGTAAGCCTAGTCCCCTTAGATCTTTTGATTTGTAGACAAGTATGATATATGCCAATTATCCAATTAAGCAAACACTTGCCTAGTAAAATGCAATAAGTCCATTTATAATCTGTGCTATCCCTCCAGACCATGTTTTTCTGACGTGTTACAGAGAAGTCAGAAGCTGCTACTGACCTTGTGGTTCTGCTGGGCTGCACAATGAAGTCAAACTTATTTTATTATATTTATATCATTGGTTTAGATTCCATGTGAAAGTTCCAAATGATGTTCAGTTTGTCCTACTCTACTGACCAAGATAAAGGCAAGGCATTTCCCCTCCTCAGATGGTGACCTTAGGTGTAGCTACAGAGAAACCTAGGCTCAGTTGCTCCTGGGCAGAGGCTGCCTTTATCCCATGAAATCTTAATACTTGAAAACAATGTGAAGTATTTAAGTTTGGCTGCCTTTGGGCGCCCTGCAAAGATTGACATGGCAGGAAGAACGACTGAGAAACAGTAAGTCACGAGTCGTGATTGTTAAATCTAGATGTCTGTGATATTGAGACATCTAATATTCCATGTATATTGGGACCTGGCCCCATCTGGATTGGTGACATGGATGATTCTTTAAGATACGCCAGCTGTGATGACTTGTGCGAACTGCATATAAGTGCTCAGCTTGCGTGGAATCCTTTGCCTCTTTGTTTTCACGTTGGTGTAAAGATTGGGATGCCAACCCTGGATAGGGTAAAGGGTGAGGTAAACGGTTGGGATATGAAGCCTAGTTGAGGGTAAGACTATCTCCATCTTAAAGTCCCACTCCAGTAAATGTTTTTCTTCTTGGTGTTTTAGAAAGAAAATACTTGCCGAATGGAAGCAGTGATGTGAGTTATTTCAATCAGAGGGTTTTCGACATGGGCATTAACTTTACAGCTGTCTGTCTAGGCTAGCCACATCAGAGCATGAAACATTGCATGTCATATCACGTTGGAAATCATTTTTGGCTCTGCTTAGAAAATGGACTATTCTGGCCAAAATACTCATACATTACGTAAAATGGACTTGATTCAAAAGCCATTGTGCCACACCAAATTCAATCATGTGGGCCTTCAAGGTGGTATTGAGACATTCTGATCAAATATATAATCATTTATGAAATAATGTTTAGTTTGTCTCTTGCATGTGACCTGTGTAGCCCAGAACAACACCGGCAAGTCTTAAAGAATTGTCCAAGTTGGAAAGTTCCCATACATGTTCACTTAGACTGACAGTTACCTACTAACACTATATTATGGTCTTGGCGCCACCTTGTGGTTCCTAAAGTGTAATACAGAAAAACTTAAGGTTGCAACCTCAGGGTGGTGCAGAGAGCATGCCGCAGATTTATTCAGTATGAGCAACAATCTAGTGAAATTGATGCTCTCCAAATAGTTATTTTCCCTCTTTCCCACAGATGGAAGCAAAAGTTTGGCTGGTGTTGTACAGAGAAACCAGCCTGTTTACACGCTGTCTTGTGGGCCTTTGGGGAATGGTTGATTTTTATTATCAATGTTGCATAACCTTTTAAGATTTAGATGTGGGACTGTCAGTGTGGTTATTGAAAGTGTAAAAGTGCCTTTTCTCATGTTCTTCCCCTCCTGTATCCCCACACCTTCACCCATCTTCTTCCCTACTTCCCAACTTGAAGTTCCAGTTACTATGAGCCCTTGTAACTCCTGAAGACCTAATCTATCTCAAAATGTTCATCTTTGACTTGAATTGCTGTCCTGCCTGGTCAGTATTTGAATAAATATTCTTCCCTTAAATTGGCCCTGTTCAATAATTATATTAGTGTGTGTGCATGCGTGCAGACTTTTTACCAATGCTGTTACCCATGTATGTATGCATGTCAGTTATGTTTATAGTGGCACAAAGAAGTATTTTGTCTTAAAACTGTTCAGGTGCTCTTTTCATACATAGATTCTAAGTAATCAGTGTCAAAATAAAGGTAAGAGGAGGTAGATGATTTTACACAAACTAATATCTAAATCTAGATTTACTTCTTAAGGCAGAATGCAAGGAGTAACCATTTCTGTTCTGGCTTATGAGACATCTACTGTGTGCTCATGGTAACACAATGACTGTCAGTTCCCATATATATATTTTATATTAATCCTCCATTTCATTTATACCTTTTTTGCCAGGATTTTACATTAAATAAATATGTGATTGTATTTAGTCAGCCATCTGTCACTTGATGCAGTGTTTTTATTCTAGAGTTGTCTAGTATCATATGACCAGTTATGAGAGGTTGGTGCTGAAGTACATTGTGATATGAGTGAGATATGAGATATAATCTGGTTACAGTTGAATAATTTAGCAAGCAATCAAGAAATGTTAAAACTACAAATTGAAATATTTAATCAAAAATTAATTACAATTTGCCTAAAGCATACAGAAATTGTCAAAACTTTGTTTTTCATACGTACAATCACTACACCACATTTGACTGATGAATTCTGATTAATTTCTAAGCATTCCATTTGCTGTCAGAGTGGAGATCATTGACTTATCCATTGTATTTTTTCAGGTAACTTAGGTTTTCTACAATTATGCAGACTATGTATTCAAAGCAAAATCAAGAAAGTGTGAAAGCGTTATCAGTGAGAATGTCACTGATGTGCAGAAGTTTGGGTAATGTTTGCAGTTAGATGTTGAAAGACCTGGGCCATCTGTTGTGCCACAGACTTCAAGATTGACTCAGATTTTTTTTTACATGCCTGAAAGAGAAATTGGGAAACATTTAATTGTTATATGTATTATGACAGATGATAATGAATTATTGAGTAGAGGTTGGATGAAAAATTAATGTGTGGGCTCCAAATGGACCCATAATTTCACAGCTGTGCACACTCACCCATGAGAGGTGCCCCGTGACTCTTACACATGTGGATGAGGGTGCAGATGGCCTCAGGGGTTGCGTGACTCAAGAGTGTGTCCAGCAGTACCTTACCAAACTTGTCAATCAAGGCTTCACACTGGTGTTGGTAGGAGGAAGGTAAAATGCCACATACCTCCTCTAGCAGCTCAACCACAGCACCCTGAAATGAGATGTACAGGACAATTGTGTGTGTGTGATATCGATGACAATATTGTCTGGTGGTGTGTCTGTGTCTGTGTCCAAGAACAAAGACTAATTGTGTTTGTGAGACTACATGCGTATGACTCACCTCAGTGCGTTCTTTAGGAAGCATGCTCTCCAAAGTCTTGATGAGAAGTATGCAGAAGCTGCATTGTGTTGTTGGTTGCACCTGATTGACAGACCGACACAGTAGAGTATAAAAAACAACTGGGGATACAATGATGATATTGTCTTTGTCCAGAATTTTCTCCAAGCTGTACTTCACTCACCTCTTGAACATTCATAGCAGCCTCCAGGCCCTCTTTGATAAAACGTATCAGAGGTCTCTCCTGCTTGTCACTGGAGTGGGAGTTGCAAAGCCCAAGGAGAGTGCAGACTTGTTCTGGTTTCTGTACAGGAGTCAGTGGAATCAGCAGAGGCTTTCATATAAAGACTTCTCAAAACCAGTAAGGAGGGGAGGGGGTGCGTGCATGCATGTGTGAGGCAGGAGGACAGGACCCCTTTTTTATATAAAATTCATGATGTAGAATAGTCCCAAAACGGTCAACCCTGTCAGCATTGGCCTTGCAAGGCTCAGGCTGATTTAAAACAGCAGATGATGTGTTGAGCCATTTTCAACCCATGAAATATCGATTTTTCTAAATTTGGTATCAATGTCAATATTAACACCAGAATTGATGATTTTATCATGGTACAGTCATATCATTTAGTTTACAGCTCAAAAAACACATTTAAGTGTACAGTATACCTCTTACCACATAAAACAGGAAAATGCAAAACAAGGAACATAGATGATCTTACTCCTAATATTGTTTTTGGAAACCCAACCTTAGAGAAAACCAATCCATCTCCCCACTTACAACGGCCTGAGTGAGAAAGATGATGGCCATTGGAAACATCTTCTCCACCTCGGTTCGGCAGAGCTTGGCTGCGCCGGCAGGCCCAGGCAGGTGGTCACACAGATTCTCAAGGCCATTCATTATCTTTCTCTGGAATGCAGATGTGTATTAGGTTGTGGGGTTTGAAGTCAGAGATTTAGATTCACCCTGAGATCAAGGCTCATTTAAAAGGATAGTTTGTTTTTTGGGGGAATTTGGCTTATCGAGAGTCAGATGAACTCGTGGATGTTTATGTCTCTGTGTGAAGTTTTAATGAATGGCTTAACTTAGCTCAATGGTTAGCTTAGCTCAATTGCTGGAAGTCTATGAAATCAAGTAGCAAATGTCAAAGCTACTTGGTCAAACTATCCCTTTAAACATACTAGCACACTGTCTTGCACAGGTCAACTAGAAACGGCCACACAAACTAGCAACAGTGGTTTAGGTGACTGGTGAATTGTCTTTTCAGAATTAATTCTGTGTTGTTAAAAAGTAAATAATTAAGATGATATAAGATCATCAGTGGCAGTTTTAAGTTAAGTAAAAAAAAAGAAAAGTCCAAAGAAGAGGACTAAACACACAGAAGAGGTTCTTCCCATTTTGATTGACACACTTCCTATGTGCTCTACATCGGTACTGTCGATTTCACAATCGTACCTGGTGGTGTGTAAAATTGCATAGTCAACACAAGGTATCTAGGGAACCAGTCTTAACGGCAATGGTGTCATTCTTCCATAGCCATTACAATATACAATCAAAATGTATTTTATAATGGTATGTTAAAGCAAAAGTCCTGTCTGTAGTGGCTTTAAGTATGTTGGATGCTAACTGAGGCAGAAGTGAGACTTCACAGACAGCATGACCAACTTCAACAAACGGGAGCTTCAACAAACTGCATAACCAAGTTTGGAATAAAGGGGAACTGTGAGGTTAGAGTCGCAATAGACTACCGACTTCAGAGACAGAAAAAAAAGAAGTGGTTTAGCACAAAAAAATATCTTTCTTTGTGTGTTTGAGAATATATACTGTATGTCTCCTTGTGTAGGTGTGCATGTGTTATTCTCTTGCAACTGGATCTGTAAGCACGTGTTTAGCAATTGATAGAAGGGCAGCTGAAAACAAGAGGGTTTTATCAGGAACTGAAACCCTCTGTAAATGTCCTTTTTCTATGCACAGATTTTTGCAAGAACACCATGGTCATACGCTAACAATAGGCAAAGACTTGCCTTTCCTTGGCAATGTTTCTTTAATGCTTGTTTGACGTATGCACTCACCTGGACGTCCGTATTGGAAATTAGGTCAAGAAAGTGTTCAAATATTTGAATGCAGTCCTGGCAGGTATCCCCAGTCTGAATAGAAAAGACATATATGCAATAAGATGATTACAGTAAGATTGAACCAATATACTGAACTTTCGTCAGTGTGACAGTTTAAACCAGTTTTAGATGAAAAGTAATCTTAAGCAAATGCTCCAGATGTGCATGCATGACATGCGTAACATGCAGAAACGTATCTATGGCTGTGCCACTTATATAGAAGTAAAGATTTAAACATCAAGAAAACAGAAGTGAGATTTTGACAGCTGTTAAATGAAACCTTGGGGTGAGGCGTATGAAAGTATGCGGGAAGATGATCAATAGGGGTTACACTTCCTCATTCTGATAAACCCCAAGCGAACCTAATCATGATAATAAGTATATAATTGTAATCATGATAATTGTGACATTTGTGACAACATTTCTGTCGTACTGCTTTGTGCATGTTGCTCTACTGCTGTACTTGTTTTTCTCCAGAGCTTTGTTGATGAGCAACATTTACATATTACATCTAATACATAGCTGACTCTTATCCAGAGGTTCTTACGATGAGTGCAACAGTGGAATACACTTCAATATCCAGCTCACCAACATTACAAACAGTAAGGTCAAGGCCTTACAGCGACCGTACACTATTCCTGTGATCATACGGGATCCACGGGATTTCATACTTTGCACGGTGAACCTGAACATCTAAAGATACATATTTTGTCATAATTTATGTTTTGAATTGAAAACAGATTGATAAAATAAATACTTACTGCATTCATCTTACCCAAAACATTTTGCAAATACTCAACATTTGAAGGATTTCCCAAAGCTGCAGTGGAAAATGAGAGTGGATAATCACAATCTTTACTAATTCCATTACTTGACTATGTCACTGTAGACTAGAAAATAAGTGTAAACATTGATGCTCTTATACTACAGCTGTGAATAATAGCAAACCAAAAATATGGCATTAAATAAGTTACAAAGTCTTACCTGAGCTCTGGAGGCCAATGAAGAGAAGCAGTGCAAACATGAAATAGGCCATTTTCAGTGGTCTCAACTTGAGCACTCTCTCTGCTTGAACTTGATATAGGTAAGAAGCACAGCATATATTTGTACAGGGGCCACCTGCTTCTGACAGCCCGCACCAATCAGATTTTGAGATGGAACCACAGCCTGGTATTTGTTTTCTTATAAATGAGACTAACTTTAGATATTTGTCAAGTTTCACATTTAGTTCCTCATACCAAAGCATGAAAAAATCAGGGGGGCTTTACTTTTTAAATATTTGATGCAATCATAGGAGTGGTATGTTGCAGCTGTATTGAAAACATGCAAGAAATGTCACAATTCTACAAAGTTTTCTAGCTTGGATTTGGTTCGTGTCAACAACATAGGGAGACCTTTTATATTTTTTCGATGTTGAAAAACCTTGGAGGCCTTGAAAAGTTACCATATGATGTTAACACCTCTGTGAATAGTGAGTGATATTTCAAGTATTGTTTATATGGAGGACATTGAGTTTTGAGGGCCTTGGCTGCCCATAATGCTAACATTAGGGATAAACCTCTTTTTACTTTTACAACTAATTCCTTTTGTGGTCATTTATTCTATACATAGTAATATTCACCCTCTCTACCAGAAGGCATTTTTCCACTGCAAAACTATGAGACCCTGCTGGAGGAGGGGCCATTTATTAATAAGTGACCTTATATAGTGACACAGTACTAAAATTCAAATGGAGTCTCACATAGTAGATCTCATTTGTGCAAAGCAGAAGATAATTGCCATCAGCTTTATTTTCAATAAGCCTGGTCTTTAAGGGTGCAATATCATATAGTGTTGTATAAAGCTAGTTTGGGTCATTATATTCAGGACTCTTTTTGACTAATTTAAGATTCAATACTTTATTGCCATGTCAACAGAGTTGATTGTAATTTGCTTCAGTGCTGCTCAGTTAAAACAATATACAGTATAATATAAATACAATATAGTATAAACAGCAGATAATACATTTATCATATAATACATTAATATATAATATCATATAATACGATTCAGAGTTTTGCTTGCCCCATAGCCCTTTTCGCACCCTCAAGCCTAAAGTTCAGGTTCAAGTTCAGATCTATTTTTGCACCTCCCCTACGCAGAGGTAGTCTAGACAATATTGAACAAGTGCAATATATTTTCTTAATGCTCTGGAACCTCTTACCAGACGGAAAAAGTTTAAAGAGGGAAATGGCAGGGTGGGCGTGGTCTGTGGACATTCCCTCTTTAAACTTATTGACATTTCTGTTTTATTCAACAGGGTCATTGTTAGTCTCACGTAATTTCTCTGCCTTCTTTGCAATAATCTTCTTCTGATTTGTTCTCTTTCTCTTTCATGAAATTGGGTGCATTGTGTTCTCTCTCTACAATTGGTTTGTTGTATCTCAGTTGTGCCTGCTTTGCCTGTGTAGACATGGTTATGGTGTACTGACCCAACAGGGCTCAAAAAGTTGCACGTTGACAGGATACTGTATGTCTACGCATTGTTACATGTGAACACAAAGGTCGTGTGCAGTCACCTTGCCGGCAGTTGAGATTTTGGAATTATGGCAACCCATCACTGCTCTAAATTAATCTAATCCAAAATGACTCCTCCATAATCCACAGTTCTTTCCAGCAAAGTTGTATCACTCTACACTTTCTGCTGTTACTGCTATGTTCATATCTTGTATATTGTCCCTACTTCGCTTAAGAATCTGCTGTGGCATAACATGTTGCTTCCTGATTGTAATGAATTTTCTCTATTTTAAGGGTGTTAAAAACATAAAAAACACCTTTTTTTGCTCATGTAAAAACCAAGACTTCCCCATCACTGTTACACTTGCCATTGAGTATTGCCATGTTTAGGTGCCTGTTGAACTGCTTCTTTAGGACTCTATTTATACCCAGTTGCTAGAGTCGGTGCTGAACTTCTTCTTTCTTTAGACTGTTAGCTTCAAACCCAGTCTTGCTTTTACACATACGCATTTCTGTTCTGTTAGAATACAGTTAACCCATTCCCATACAGCACTAAACCCCTGGAGGGTCTAGGCCATTTCCTAACCTTAATAATGAGCGTTTTACCATTTCCCCGTCTTAGACAATTTAAGATTTAACAGTGACTTTTCTCTGCACTCTTTAGCCTCTTGTCAAATTCTATTTAGCCTCTGAATCTGCTTTTGTTTATTAGGTTCACAATAAACTGTCATCCTAAAATTTTGGGGTTTAAACGTTATCACTGGAATTATCCATCAATGTATCGCAACACCCTTGGACTGACAAACACAAATCCAGATCAGATCAGACACCATCACTGCCTGCACACTGACCAACCAGAATGAGATCGGCAAGAGAGTACACAACACAGAGGTACCAACAAATAGAAATCTTTTTTAAATTATGAGTGGGATTATTGGAAAGGGATTAAAAAACAACAATAGGGAAACCTCTAACAACAAGTTAGGAGTAATTCCCAGCAACTAGCCTATCAGTCCACGAAGCTATTCACGTATCTCAGTCCAAGGTCCACCATGCACAGTCCTCCGATCACGTTCAGTTGCACCCAGTGCTGGCAGGTACAAGGAAACTGGCTGTGTACCACTCGGCCCAGCCCGATGGCAGGCAGGACTCTGTGGGATCAATGGGGATTAGCGCACCCCAGCACGGAAACACCCTTACAGGACCTCAGGTGATAAGAAATACAGAACTAAGCAGCATTCCTACTCTGAATTACAAAAGAGGGAACATATTTAATAGACCCGATAAGACAGACAGGCAGCAGTAAGCAGCCTTCAGCACAGTCCAACTGAATAGACGAGTGGAGAGTCTTAGTCATCTCTCTGTAGATAACTAAGATGAAAGTAATCAAAGATAAATCTTTTGTGTTGGATAAAGGATTGTAATGTAACAGGGCAGCTTACTTGTATTATACTACTTTGTATAGTTTGAAGTGGACTTTTTGTGTGGGTTGTAGTGTTTGAGCAGGAGAATTTGCACTGATTGTAGTGGACTGAAGGCAGGTGCGTGTGGTGGTTGACTGCCTCCTCTTCACTCATCTATTTAGTTGGACTGCATGAAATGCTGCTTAGTTCTGGGTGTTGGTACACAGCCAGTTTCCTTGTACCTGCCAGCACTGGGTGCAACTGAACGTGATCGGAGGACTGTGCATGGTGGACCTTGGACTGAGATACGTGAATAGCTTCGTGGATTGATAGGCTAGTTGCTGGGAATGAACTTGTTTTTAGATGTTTCCCTGTTTTCTTTTTCAGAGAGGGCCCTTTAGTCTAGTCTACTATATATTGTCCTTCATTCATGTCACACAAGTGAAAATGTAACTTTTTTAAATACAGTATATAGAAACTTTTTTTAAATATATAGAAAGTTATTATAGTAACAATTTAAGTAACAAAACAACAGCCATACTTATCAAGCTATTTAATAAACAAAATAACATCTGCTGTCTTGCTAATACATTGTCAAATATTTTGTCCAACTAGCAAGACCAAATAAATGGCTTTTGAGCTAATTTGGGATTTTGTTGTATTTCAACATTTTGTTCCAATGTGTATATCTAAAGAAGTGTTATTTTGGAAGACTACTGTTCCTGGCTGAAGTCTTTAGATAAGTTAAGTGGTTCAAGCATTGTTGTGAAATATCTGTCACTTATGGATGGTATTCAATTCCCTTTCCTGGTTTTAAAAAAAAAATCACCACTTCCAACACTACATATGAAAGTACAGAGGGTGCACTATCAGTGCACTTTCTCTCCTGACATATTACTATAAAACTCTCTGAAAGGTGTATCCTTTGTACTTTCATAGATTGTCATAAAGCCCCTTTTATAATTGATCTATGCCCCCTAAATGGTAGACATAGCAAATTTGGTTCTTTTATCAGTCCCTACTTCACAGTCTTGTGAATGCTTGAGAATAAAACCCATCTCTAAATGGGATTCCCTTTATATGTGTTTCGTAAAAATGTCAAAATAATGTGAGTGCTAAGCAGACTGTCCTCTCTTGATCAATACTGCTGCTACACCTGGAATAAATATAATGGTAATTCCAATGAATTGACTTCATAGGTCACATTCCAGGAAATACCTTTGAATGAACGTTGGTTTGCTCTGACATTTTATCCACACTGCAGGCTATTGTGTTCCCTCAATGAACTTCATGACACTAGCGGGGAAGGAGCAGGAAGTATTGGTTATGATTCTCCTAATAAGGCAACCCTCATGTATAATACAGCTTCTTCTGTATTATAAAAGCTTACTTTAACTGTTGAAATTCAGCATGTAGTGACTCAAAAACACTTTTCACTTGACGTTCTTAGTTTCACTGTTACTTAGCAAAATGTGCAATAAAACAAATACACAAATTAAAAGACAAATATGCTTTCATAGAAATGGCTGTTATATAACCGGTCCCTAATTGACTAGGCTGACAGCATATCAATTACCACATAAACTAGAGCCATTACTTTTTTACATGAATTTAAACACTTGTAAATCAAGTCAAGTGAAGTTTATTTATATAGCCATTAATCACATTACAGTCTCAAATGGCTTTACAAGCCCAAAATTACCAGGAATTGTACTATTTCTAGTCTAGTCTGCCCCAGCACCTGCCTCCTGACCTCACTGTTAAGGTAGAAGATGTCCACAGAGTTTTCAGGAAGCAGAACACAAGGAGATGTTCTGGCCTGGGTGGAGTCTCTCTGGGTACTCTGAAACACTGTGCTAACCAGCTGTCTCCTCTTTCCAACCACTTTCTGCCTACACAAAAAGTTTGAAAACCAATCTGTTGGACTGGGCCAACACTACTCCAACTCCCTCTCCAGAAGCACGGGCGCCCCCCAGGGCTGCCTTCTGTCCCCCCTTCAAAACTCACTGTACACTGATGACCCCTCCATTAAACTCCCTTAAATATGTTCCCATATTCTATCCAGAACACCTGCTTGCCCATGGTTTTCTTCTAGGACAAAGTTAGAGTTGTTGTTGTATGACTACAAAACCACTGTGCTTTCTCTGTTCGGGGTCCATTTTCTCTGACTTGACTGAAGTGGTGGACCTGACTATTTGACTATATGGCAGCCTTCTCCTCTGACTTGACTGAGGAGGAGAACCATATTAGTATATGACCCAGACTTAACTTGCATAATTGAAGCAAGTATCTCATTCTCACAATTATTTTGAGCATACAATTATAAATTTCCTTCACAAGAGATTGAATGCCATGACCTACACTGTCAGACTTTTACATATTCTGTATATTCTTAATGTACACTGCACATTTTATATTATAATATATTGTTTACTCATAGTATATTCATATCACATACTGAATATATTGCATTATATATCATATTGTAATTATATATTTAGTATGTTCATAATATCACATTCTGCATACTGCCAATGCACTTGACCTGCAACTGCACCTTATCTGGTAACATTGTGGTTAACACTGAGTATCTCTACCTCTGGTACACCGGACTACTGCACTGTTGGACCTTCACTACCTCCTACATAGCCATATCATACGTATCATGCGTACTTATCTTGTCTGTCGGCTATGTCCCTTGCACTATATGTGAAGTCCTGTATGTCCGTGTACATGTGTGTTAGTTCATTCTGTGCCACTTGTTCTGTCTTG
>OMKK01086423.1:0-12500 GCA_900302305.1 Polymixia japonica
GAGGGTCGGGGGGGTTGAACGGAGGAAAGGGGAAGAAAAACAATTGCCTATCCACTCCTGCCACCTATCTGTGATGGTTGAATGACATTCATAGGCTGGAAGGAGGAGTTATGAACTGGTGTTGCTTTTTATGAACAATGTGTCGTTATTGCAAAATTATTCTTATCACAGTACTTAATTTGCAGGTTTTTCATAGTTCTACTGTAACTATAGTTCACTTTGAGTTTCCGTTTCATTTCAATGTACAGCAATGTATGACCAGTATTTGATGAGTGATTTAATGGCAGTGAGGTGTCGTGGGTCCACGGAGTGTTGACCAACCCAAGTCTCCCTTTCAGTGTCCTGCTACGAAGTGACCTTTGCTCCAGCTCCCCCCAGCCTCCTCCCAGCTGCTCCCCAGATAAAGCCCCCTGATCCCGGGAAGCTTATCACCGGAGCCTGCCTGGGTCTCCTCTTTTGGTATCGCGCGTGTAATTACATTGTAGTGGATTGAAGAGCTGCGGATGGGAGGTGGGGAGGGAACATCATCACACACAACAGATGAATGTCAGTGTCTGCGTCCTCTGGTGAGAGTGGTGGGATTCAGCTGTGGAAGAGGGGATGGCTTCAGCGGGATGAGCCGGGACTGAGCTGTGTGTGAGCGGCAGCCTCAAACAGGACCCCTCACCGCTCTCCGGGCTGGCCCCTCTCCACCTCCAAGCTGCTTCAAAAGAGAGCCGGTGGGCTTGAGAATGACAGAAGTGCTTCATACTGGCACATTCAAAGGTTCAGACCAGATGGAGTCTTTGTTCCTTCCGACGGGAACACACACACACACACACACACACACACACGCATATATACACACACGCAATAACACATAATGTGCACTCACAAACATACTGGACACTAAACTCAATTTACCCACCTTCAAATTTGCAGAATAGAGTTTACACACTTTTTATGAAGACATAAATCATTAAGTGCATGTAGCTACATCAAGGTAAGTGGTATCAACTGATGTAAGATGAAGCTATGGTCTTTTAAACGAAAATGCATCTCCTGTATATTAGTCATAGTGGTGTCTGCACACGGTCAGCATAGTTGGAGACACCAGGGTTTGTTTTCCTACTTTCGGAAGAAGGCATTTGCTGCCATTCATTTTTGTGCAGTATGAAAAATAAATTACACAGACATGAAAATTGCCCAAGATGGATAATCAATCGCAGTAAACATTTGGTTATGTATGTCAAAGTTTCTGTTTTATCGTTATCGCGGACGGGCAATCACCTGACACCCGCAGGAAGAGATTTAAGGCTCCGCAAGAAAATAATCCCTCAAAAACATGCATTTACAAACTTTATGGTCTCATAGATGTCTTCTTATTTAGGGCGTCATTGTTACCCGGGATAGCAGTTAATTCCAAGATAGGTTCGACGCCGTGATGTTTGCATTTTCAAAACAACGAAAAACAAGTATTAAATGTTTGAAAATCTATTTACTTGCGACGTACCTTGCGAAATGATTGGGAGCAATGTAAAACTAGACGTAAACATATAGGTGTTTGACGCTAAATTATACCGCATTTTCCTTTAAGAAAAAAAAACACATTTTCTTTTCTTTTATTATAATTATAATTTATTTTTGTTTATATGAGTGCTTGTTTGCCTTTTAATGATCACTGATGAAGTTACTTAGCGCGACATCAATGCAGGCATGTGTGTGGGAAGAACAGACGGATGCACGTCACGGACACGGACAAGCATGGACACACACACACACACACACACACAGCGCCTGCCACACGTGGACACGCGTACACACGTGCATGCAGGCACACACACACACACACACACGCTGCCTCGCACACGTACACACACACCTACGCATACACGCTGCACACCAGCATAAAGCCAGGATCATGGTGACATTGGGTGGTGTGATTCTCTTGTCCTCTCTCGTGTTCACATTAGTCATATGCAAATAGGCATTGTGCACAGAGAATGACACAAATCCACCGTGTCTAAATCCTCAAAGACTGGTGACGCCTATTTGGTTAACATGATTTATTAAGGTGTTTGACCCAGTTAGCACATTATGATTTTTGGTTAGAAGCGTTTGGAGAAAAAATGATCTATGAAGGCTGTAGATGGGAAAAGGACGATGTAAATAAACGCCATTTTTGAATTTTAACGGAACTTGTCGGAACTGTTTGCTTGATCTAGAAGGAGAGGAGAGAGGATGAAGAGAATGTGATGGGATTTGAGGAGGGGGAGGATGAGAACAGTTATGACATAAATTAAGATATGCAGTCTTGATTTTATTATTCATTATGTTCAATATCCTCCGTTTGCTTTATTTTTATTCACATCCTTTTTTCCTCTTTGCTGTCACAGCAACCCAAATTCCCCACTGGAATAATTTTAAATTTTATTGAATGTAATTTTTCCTTTGCTTGTTTGTGTTGCTGTCTGTATTGATGTTTTGGCTGACTTTTTATGTATCTTTTTATGCAGCAATTTACCTGGACAAATTTCTGGTAACGGACGTGATGATTACGAAGAGGATGAGGATGGCGACGAGGAAAAGGTGGAATGTCTCACTCACTGGAAACCATTAATCTCCACAGACAATTCAATGTTTGATGTATCTGTAATGTTCCAGATGGCACAAGGCCTGGAACATACTCAACCCATCCAGAGATGAGAACATTTCCGAAAGGAAGCCGCCATTGACCTTTAAGCTGGAAATGTTCATCTGGTATCGAATTCCTGCTGTCTCTTATCATCACAGCTGGAGGTGGGGAGAAGAGACATGTCCGTTAGTTGAGGTGAGTCTGAAATGCCAGGTTGTTGGCTTCTATCTGATATTTCCAGTGTGTTATTACATGAACAACAACAAACTCCATTGTAGCCATCTGAGGTATAGTTCATTCTCTTCAGGAAGTCTAAATTAAATTAACCTCCATCAGCAGTTGGAAGAAATATCCAATGTGTTTTGTGGGACCAGTGCAGAAATGCAGAATGTATTGAGGGTTATTATTGCAAAGTTTCAAGATTACAAGACCTGTTTTATATGATTATGTTAGCAAACAGGATCAGCAATCAGAATCATCAGTTAACAATCAGCTGCTATTTTTCAATATATTGTGTAGGCTATTGAAAATTCCTTCAAAAGAAAGCAAAGTTTTCAAAATCTTGTAGCCATCCCAACTCTTGCCGTCTGAGATAAAATTGTAGGATCAACATCTTTCCAAAATGTATTACTCAAAGGAACAGCCTCACATTTACATTTTGGCATTTAGCCAACACTCTTATCCAGAGCAACTTACTATGAAGTGAAGTCCGTTCCCCACAATCCCCCTGGAGCAGGTAGGGGTTCAGTATCTTGCTCAAGGATACTTCGACAGGTATGACCAGATGGGGGATCGAACCCAGGACCTTCTGGTCAGGGGACGACCTTTCTACACCCTGTAAAAAGACCATAGCTGTTAGTTTCTTTTAGTTATTATTTGTTCTATGTTGTTCTACTTGGACTTACAGTCCAGAAAGTTGACCATCACAGGATTTATCTGACAATCAGAAAGTATCTAGAAAATCCATTTAATATTCTTCTGATTGACAACTTACCAGACACTATCTGAATTGTTGGGTGGGAGGAGGAAACCATACCAGTAATTATTTATTTTTTGTATCTGGTGTTTGACCCCGGTCTGCTGTATGACCAGACGTAGGAGAGCATCACGGAGCTCCCCATTAGGAAATTAAATGGTCATGACTGCCTTAGGCTAAATCAGATGAGCTTTCCCACCTCCTGGCTAAATATTGCATGACAGAATGACAGATTAGACCATTTATACATTAATATACATGATTACAGCTTATGGTTTAATATGAACCATGACCTGAACAGGCTGACATCTGAGCCAAGCATTGGCTATATATGGAGAGCAAAGAGATTATAAATTTAGAATTAACAGAAATTATGAAAATATACACAAAACATGAACTGCATTGAATGTGTCAGAACATATTCAAATATTTACCCATACACATGATCTGATGTAATATTCCCTTGTACTATTAAGAGAAAGGAACTATGTTGAAACCTGGCTTGAATGTCAGAGGAATTGGGGAGCGTTAGTGACAGCAGGTATGTCATTGATTTAATATAAATGTAATTTAATATAAAAACAGGCAAAATGATGACACGTGGAAAAATCTCATAAAAAGGAATAGGTTTTTATTTTGTTTGGTATGAAATGGTATTAGGCACTACACCACCCGAGGCTGAAATGTCATTTACAGTCTACCGCCGGTTAAATAATTCAAATCCAACACTCCTACTCACTAGTGGTTAGTGGAATTGAGAGTGGCTTCTAGACATGCTGTTGAGAAGCAAGACTGTCTGTGAGACATATATATATATACTGTATATATATATATATATATATAAATATTTTTTTTTTTTCTTACAGTCCACCTCAAATCATAACAAAGTCAATATCAAACTCCCTGTACCGTGAAGGTTTTTATGCACACAAAGCAAAAATTATACCACACAGTTCATCATATTCAAAGGCCCAAGGTTTTCATGGAAAATAAATAGTTTACAGAGTTACCTAGTGAGAGGAAGAGGCAGGTGATGTGAGAATACTATATAGCACAAGCAATAAACAGTGCCTTTTATTTCATCATAACTCCTTAAAACAACCATTCTTGACAAAAACATACAAATACATTGCAACAGTATTGATAAGCTAAATTATACTCTTTATGACTTCTTTGAAGCACATTTAAAGGCTGTTTCACAGACATGGATTATGCCAAATCCTTCTTGGATTAAGAAATATATTTTGATTCTAATTTGTGGGGTTTGGCTTATTCCATCTATGTAAAACTGTCCAGATATATTTCATAGTTCTGAAATATGGACATGAATCATTATGTTAGACATTCAGTTATTCTCTTGCTGTGAATAATATTGTCGTGTTGCTGTAAATAGTGGCTTTACGTGATCTATACTCTACCATCTGCTCAAAGCAGTCAGCTTTGTCAAACATATTTCCTACTCAGTCAATACCCCTCCATGCTACACTGACACACAGTGCACAAACAAAAAGTGTCTAACAGCAGAACTATATCAGTTCTTTGTGACTGTAAGGTCCCAGTGACGTCTGTCCAGTCAGAACTTGCTGAGGGAGGGCAGCGCCCCGGCCTTGACCAGTACAGCCGAGAGCAGGTCGGCAGGCCCGGAGGGGTGGGGCATGGTGGGAGTGGAGAGATCGCCATGCTTGTTGTCAGAGTTCAGAGGTGTCGGCACTCTGCCTCTATTCATAGTGGACTTGCCCGCCCCGCTGCCCCCTCCGCCGCCCAAACTGGACTTGCTGTTCTCGGCTGTGGGGATGATGGTGCCCAGGTGGGGATTGCCTGCCATGGGGGTCCCGGAGGACTCCATGTTGGTCTGACAGCAGCAGAGCAGCCGGAAAAAGGCAGCCCTCATCTCCCTGCTGGAGAGGGTGTAGATCAGGGGGTTGAGGGCCGAGTTGAGCACAGCCAAGGCGATGAACCAGTCCACCTGGTAGAGAACAGGGCAGCGATCTGGACTGCAGCCCACATCCAGCAGCAAGAGGAGGAACAGGGGGGCCCAGCACATGACAAACACCCCTAGAACAATCACCACTGTCCGGAGCAGGGCCAGCGAGCGCTCAGAGGGCCGGCTGCTCACCCGGCGACTGCTGGAAGTCACCAAGCGGTAGATCCGGATGTAGAGGATGACGATGGCCACCAACAGGGCGCTGAAGACACTGATGCAGAAGGCCACGTAGCTCTTTGCATAGAGCGGCAGTACGGTGGAGCAGGAGGTCAGATCGTTCAGACAGTTCCAGCCCAGGCTAGGCAGAGCGCTGAGGAGTACTGACACAGCCCAGCAGGCCCCCAGCAGCCCTAGAAGTCTCCCGCGGCCCGCTGCCTCGCACGGACGCAGACGTACCATAGTCATGTGTCTCTCAATCCCAATGGCCAGCAGGCTGAATGTAGAGGCGCTGAGGGCCACAAACATGCTGCCTTCCCGGGCCAGCCACTGGGCTGGGGTCAGGAAGAAGGTGTTGCGTCCAGAGGTAAAGATGTTGACCACATAGGCCACCCCGGCCAGCAGGTCTGACAGCGCCAGGTTGCCGATGAGGAAGTACATACGGCTGTGGAAGCGCTTGTTCCTCCAGAGCGCCAGCAGGACTGTAACGTTCTCCAAGACGATCAGAACACAGATGAGGAGTAGCACAGCCATCTTACAGGCCCCACTGCTGCGAGGTCGGTCCCACTTTCCTGAGTGGTTGTAGTGGCTGACGATGACAGCGTTCATCCCCTCCTCTAGTATGTTCCCCATCCTGTCTGCCCTTCCTGGCCTTCCTCGGTCACACAGCAGAGGGCGCCACAACACTGGACACAGTGGAGGGACGCAAGGCTACTTGACCTGGCAGAAATGTCAGTGGCATCGCACCTCAAGGACCTGCCAATAAAATGCAGTGAAAATGATTGTACATGTACATTATACATTATATTCAGTACAGTACAGTACAGTACATTATATTCACTTAAGAAGCAGTTAACAACATTTTTGTTCATTTGAAATGCAGACGGGTAAGAATATTTTTGAAGATTGAAAAAAAACAACGAATTAACCTAACGTATTACAAAAACTTTTAGTTGTTTTAGATGTATGTTACAGGTTCCTCGTTGTCCCATTGCTGCCTCCTTAAAAAGCACAATAGCTTCACAAATAGTATTCCAATGCTTTGCTTTGTAGGCTATAAACATGCTATGTCATAAATACCACTGAATGTGGAAACATACGAGTAGGTTTACCGTGATTAGAAGGATCTTGCCATGAAGTATAGAAATAAACACGTAGGAAATAATATCGAAATGCAATCGTGAAGTTGATGACGAGCTCGTCTCTTTCGCATAATGAATTTGAGTAAATATCCGTATTAATTAAAAATGATTAATATTATTAGGCATATGACGAATCAAGTCTCAAAACAAAAATAAAGTAGTCTGGCATCTTACTATCGCCAGGCCTAACCATGTCCATATTTATGTCTCCTTAAAATAATAATGTTAATAATACCATTTGCACTCATTTGAGTTTAAGCTGCCTTCCTGTTTTGGAAAAGTTGTTCAAAAGCTTGTATCCCGTCTGACATCATGATAACGCGTTGGCAAAAGAAAGCAAAGTAAAAAGCACAGCAAAACAAAGAAGTAAAAATACGTTGATCATGATACTAGTTGATCATTACCTTCTCACGTTATTCGTGGTACAACTTACATCCCTCAGTATAATAAGACGGGCAGCATTTGTAAAGTATGTTCCTCTTGCGTATTCAGATATGAAGTGGTTCAAAACATGCGCCTGTCAAAGCCTATATCCGCCGTGTAATCGAGATCCCATATCTTTTCTTTTCTTTCTTCCGTAAAGTTTCCACCGCTATCCTCGAAACTCGGACCGACCCATCTAAAAAGTCAAATCGTCAACGAGCGTTGAATCCCGAACTTGTCCTCCTCCTCTTCGCACGGAGACTTATCCCAACTCTACACTGTCCTGCTCCCACGCCACCCAACCGGGCTGTGGGGCGGGATCATCGGTCCACTTAGTATTTTACGACCAATTATGAGTAAGGACAGAGGTCAAAGCCGAATGTGTAATTCTTCCTGATGCGAAAATGCTCTATAGATGTGTCACTTCTTTGTTTCTTTGGCTGATTTGCATTGTCAAACAAGAACCTTTGTTGGACTAGCGTGATGTATTTCTGTAGGTCACTGTAGGTCACAAGGTTTTTGTTTTGGCTCCCTGTGCCGCAAATGGGTAAGGAGATGACTAGTTTGAGACTAGAGGCACCTAATTTGTCTGCTCCATGTGTCATAAAATGGCTCTACATACTTGTCCTTTCCTGACACAGTTATTTGTTGCGATTCAAATTATCGCCTCGGGCCTATTTTGCACCCTGAAGTTGTTTGTCTTCTTGAAGTAGCCCTATATGGTGTAGCAACTCTGTCTCTGCCCTTGACTGACTTTACCTACTTGTGGGGTTTTTTGGGAGTTTTTTATTGTCTGATGGAGGGTTAAGATCAGGCCGTTTAATTATTTGAGATTGTGGGCTTGTAAAGCCCTTTGAGACAGTAATGTGACTGTAATGTGAAAATAAACTTGACTTGACTCACTCAATAGTTATTTATCAATTTCAGTTAAAAGATGCAGAGCTTGGTTGGCTGGAATGAGTCCAACTTTTAGAGTTTGAAAAAGCATTCTAAACCGATGCAGTCAGCCCAGAGTTTTTGGAAAGCACGCAAACTGATATCCAGAGTGATCCTATCCAGTTCCAGTTATCCAGAATTTTATTGAACAATGCAAACTGATGTGTTCATAGAAGACTTTGTTTATTTGCCTCTCCGTGGTATTTGCCCCTTCCTCTGACAGGTCAAGATGCACAGTTACAACCCCTTGTATATCCATCCATGATTTCATCAAACATGTTTTTTGTGCTCAGAATGAAGGATGACTGCTACCCTCTGCCCCTCCAGTGTGTGAGATAGGTCAGACCTCTCCCACTGGAGCTGACTGGAACACATGGGGATGGGGGAGTCACGCTATCCTTCTCCTTTTATGCACTTTATTCACTTTTTTCAGGGGGAAGGAGTCATAGATAAGAAGAAGGAGACAGAGTTTGGAAGGCTAAATATAGAAAAAGGTTGTGCAGGGGTTTTAACCTGGGCCCATGGGGTTGCATCAGAAGAGGCAGGGCAGGTCTTGAGCAAGGCATTATGCTATCCTCTGGGTAGCGAGGGGCACTGCAGCCAGGTTCCGATCCAGGGGGCACCGTTGTCATGACTCCCACAAGGGAAGAAAAAGATAAGCCTAATCATAATTTGGAGGTTCTCATTTCCAGGCTGATCGACTTTCAATTCAAAAGCAAAAATCAGAAACGTAAAGAAATACGTCAGCTCAGAACAAAGGCATTAATAAGAAACAAGAGAAGGAAATATAATAGAGGAAGTGTCCAAATAAATTCCGGAGAATACTATCAATGAGGTACTTAGAGGGTTCTAAGAAGTGTGTATAAATAGTGCAGTGACAGCAGTGAGATTTCTTTCCATTAGAAGGTATAATAACACAGGAGGACTTGGACCACACTGCCCATGGAACAACAGGATTTGGACTTTGTACCGACTTTGTCCCCGAAGAGTGGACATAGATCTGAAAGAAGAGGACAAAGGGGTAGAGGACACAGAGAGATGATGCTGCTGAGCAGAGAAGAGAAGATCAGAAGGAGTATAACAGGAAATGACAGGCAGATGGGTGAGAGGAGATGCAGTGAAAACCACAGATTCAGGAAGAACCAGTCAACTGTTCGTGAACTCATCAAACCTTAGAAAGGAAATGTGAAAGGTTACACTTATTGAAACTCTTAAAACCATTGCCTGATACAGACATAAGGGAACAAGTATGTTGAATTAAACTTATTAAACTTATATATATTTGGTATATATTTGTATATCATTGTTATTCATGTCTTCATATATTCTACAGTGTCATGAATATCAGTCAGTATTTGTGACACTTAGTTAAAAGACTGGCAACTACACAACTATTCAAATATGCAAATCTCTTTCAGTAGTGCTCCTAAAGTTTGATGTTTACACCTAGATTCTTCTGCTTGGGAGCACTTGTGTTCCGTGGTAACGCTAAACTTCCACAAACTTACACTAGCTAACATTACAAAATACCACACAACAGTATGAGCCAATTGACTCACTTACTCTTACACACATCTATCCATAAACGTTAGCAGTTAGCCAAATGGTTGACTGTCTGCCTGACTGATGCCAAATGTCCCCGTTTAACACTCTGGTTTAGCCAAATCGTCTGGCTGTCCTGGTGCCTCTTCCCCGACTGGCACTGTCCCCGGAAATGGCCCGGTATACCCCATCATAATTAATTATGCATTATTATAATTCATTGTCTACATTTTGAAATAATGGGGTCTTATCCTGAATATAATTCTAGAATTATTAGGAAGGGTAAAGGCGGAAACCTGAACACCGTGCACAAAGATCTGGACAAACAGCAACAGCTGTATCCCAAAGGGTAGAGAAAATCTTATGACAAGATGGGGAAAATCTACGGGGAAAAGAAGAAGTAGCACTTTCACCTCCCTCAACATTTACCGCAAAGGCGCTAGACCCCAACTGCTCTGCCGACAGTAAACGACAGTTGTGTTGGGCAGCTCCTGGGTGGAAATGTGTCTACACCGTGCGATTGCGAAGCCGGGCATTGCTGAAAAAGAACAGGTGTGCTCAGTCAACCTTTCATGTGAAAATAAAGCGTATGTTTTGTGACATGAGGCCTGGAATTCCATGCTACGCACCCCCCGAGGGTACCAAACTGTTCTCTGCTGTCTTACAGGCTTTTCCTGTTAACACTGTAAGACCCAGTGATATGTGACTTGAGCAGACTGGCCAGCCAAATTGATGGAGACAGAGGAGAAGCCCCAGCTGGATGTAGATGTTGTGGGACTTGGTCCAGACAGACTGAGGACTGTCTGACCCTCTAACCCTCCTCTTCAACTCTGCTAATCTACCAGTCTCCCTCCCTCCTGCTCTGAGCTGGCCCTGCATTGTGTTTACAGAACAGAATGCACATTCCCATAAAATTCCCAAAAGACAAGTGGTACAATCCATTATTCTGACCACTGGATGGTGCGGCGGTTGGAAACGGAGGAGGGTGGGGGCCCGTTACCTCTCATTGTGTGTTCGTACCATGCATTTTGTTATGGTGTTCCCACGTCATGGCCGCTGGCATTAGTTACCCTTAAACACCCCGGGGAGAGGTTGGTTTCTGACTCAGGCTGGGAGAGATGGAAAGAGACTCGGGGCAAGGTTGAAGGGAAGTTGGCAGAGAGACAGGGAGAGGCTGCTGAAGGGTTGTAACAGAGTGTGAGAAGGCCTATGAGGGGAACTGAAACAAAGTTTAGGCTTTGGAAGTCGGGTCCTGAGTCCCCTCATTCTTTAACTGAGGTTCATTTGCAGTTGGTGACATTTACAAGTGAGAGAGCTAAAGACTGAGGAGTGGAGTAGATGGGTTGTAGAGGCTATCAGAGCTGGCCATCCCTCTGCTCCCCTACCTTGCTCTCTCTCTCTCTCTCTCTCTCCCTCTCTCGCTCGCTGCCTTCTCTTTTTCTGGTGTCGCTGGTTGTGAGGGGTTACAGGCGCTCTGGCCCTCTTGTACATGTCAGGCCAGGCCTTGCAGATTAATGAATGGCCCCCAGAGCTGTTGACTTTACCCTGACCAACAAGAGATGCACAGACTCTCTGACAACCCATTTATAACCGTATCAAAACAGTCCGAAGGCCTCAGCTCCATGTTACTACAAGGATACACACTTCCTGGATATATGGCGCTGGTGTGAGAGAGGAAATGTAACTATGGGCCAGAAGAACATGACAAAATGGCCTTGAAACAGAACCTTGGAACAAAACCTTGTAAAAGTTTATGTAATGGTGATACTGGTGGTGCATGGCGTGTAATTTGTCTGTGCATGTGTGTGTTTGTGTGTTTGTATCTGAGTATGTGTATGTGACTTTGAATGTGTATGTGTGTTTGTTTGTGTGTGTGTGTGTGTGGCTTCTCTGTGTGTGTGTGTACGTGTGCAGCAGCAACGTGAGTCAAGGATATGTGATGTGGGCTCCGGCGGTGAGTTAGCTGTTATGGAATGTAAAGTTTACTGGGAAGCAGGGGGGTGTTGTGGTGGTGGAAAGGGAGGGTCTCCTGGGCCTTCACCCTGCTGCCCCTGACTCCTGTCATCAGCCCATTCCCCCGGACGCATTTACACAACATTAACCACTCCAACAGTTAGACTCATTCAATTAGGATTCTTTATCAAGCTCCTCCTTACTTGACAGTAGGTAGGTTGGTACTAGTTCTCGCAATATCTCAACAGCATTTTACAACAAAAATTCATTCCATTCATAGGATTCAGTGAAGTTTAGACCGCTGTGAACCCCATAGCTGTATCTCCAACATATATTGTCCCGCGTGGAGAGTCGGTACCTCTCTCCAGGAGGTCCTGAGAGAAGCTTTAAGAGCTGATAGTGTATCTGGGTCAATGGTGCTGGGGGGGTTATCAGTAGACTGTGAGGTCTTTAAGGGCTCCAGGTGGCGGTCTGTCTGAGGAACAGTCCTGCTGCTCTGTTCAGATAACAAGTTTATCTGGGACCAGCTCAAAATAGCCCCATCAAAGGATTGATGGATAGATGGATGGACGGACGGACAGACGGACGGACATATAGATGGATGGATGGACACGGACGAATGAATGGATGGATGGACGATGGTTGCTGGGAGGATGGATGGATGGACGGACGAATGAATGGATGGATGGACGATGGTTGCTGGGCGGATGGATGGATGGATGGATAGATGGATGGATGGATGAATGTGTTGATAAGCACTCATTGTATTTTCCA
>OMKK01086424.1:0-10356 GCA_900302305.1 Polymixia japonica
ATGTGAGCAGCCAGGGAGGGAAGAGCAATAATGTGTCCCAATGGTAAGATACAAGGCTGGTACAGACAATGATGGAGGCTTTAAAATGACTACCTGGCACCGTGGATTTAACTCAGTCCCATAGGTGAGAGGCTGGCTAGACTGATAGATGTATTGCAGCTCTCTGGGTCTGAGAGAGAGAGAGAGAGAGGTGTTTAGAAGGTTAGACAGATTTATAGTGACATTGTTATAATGTTGTGTTGATCACAGACTTTGTCTCAGGATGAAGTTTTATCCACCACTGTGCAGTGGTCTTATAGACAACCCTTAGATGTGCTGTGATCTGTCATCAGTTTATCTATATAGATCTGATATCCCTCTGGCACCGTGCCTAGAAGTGGAACACATAAAGAAGTAAGATATGAGAAACATATTGATCTTTTCAGTGACATAGACTCTGAGATGTAACCTGAGATCTGAAAGCGGATGTTCCTAAACCTTTGTGGTCAAAGAAGCCTCTTTTATGACTGTGAGATGGGAGCTACGATACAACCGATACCTAACAGTTGATTCTCTTTGTGTATCAAAATTAAGTTTTAAATATGAGTATGAGTTTAAGGTTCATACAGGTGCTGAGGAAACATGACACCTCCCCTCAGATCCTCAGCCTCTGGAGGAACCTAAATCCTCACTGTCATTATGACTGACAGCTGACCTATGAATATTTAATCATGTCTAAATGGGACAAAACAACCAAACCTTCTGCAGGTTTCTGCTCCTTGTGACTTTGTTTCATTATTTATGAGTTTCTTCCAGTGGCAGCTGGTGCTAAAGTTGGGTGTCACACACATCAATGCCGGTTGTTAATATTGACATTGACACCAAATTTATAGAAATATGCATTTCATGGGTTGAAAATGGCTCAACACACCATATACTGTCTTTAAATCAGCCTGAGCATTGCAAGTGACATAGAGTCGACCGTTTGGGACTTATCTATGTCATGAAATGTATATAAGCCTCACACAGCCCACTTTTTAGCATTTTTCAAAATGATGCAGTGGGTGGAGTTAGGCTCAGACCTGGGGGTGGAGTTACACTTCAAACATAACACATTAATGTGAAGGGCAACTAAGACACCGCTGCTGTTAAAGGAGTCTCCTCTCCGTTCTCCCTGGAAACCCTTTCATAGGGAGGACACGCACCAGGCAATTAACCACGATCTCCCGCACCTGGGAACAAAGAGGAAGAGAGAGAGAAAAGAGGAGAAAGAGCGTGAGGATACAAGAAGGGAGCGCGTAACATGCTTATATATGGATTCATCCATCCATCTTCAACCGCTTGTCCTGTTAAGGGTCGCGGGGGGTGCTGGAGCCTATCCCAGCTCTCATTGGGCGGAAGGCAGGGGAACACCCTGGACAGGTCGCCAGTCTATCGCAGGGCAGACACACAGACATATATAGACATACAGACATATGCATTCACGCACACATTCATACCTAAGGGCAATTTTAGAGTCTCCAATTCACCTAACCTGCATGTCTTTGGACGGTGGGAGGAAACCGGAGTAAACCCACGCAGACACGGGGAGAACATGCAAACTCCACACAGTAAATGTCACAGAACTTGAAGCCTTGCCATGTTTCGTTCCTGCCTCCATGTGCACATACATGGTTTATAATGAGCTAAATTAGGCAAAACAAACACAATGTGTTGACAAATGTGGGTAAATGCTAATTTAAGGAAATTCTTCCATCTCTCTCTCTCTCTCTCTCTCTCTCTCTCTCTCTCTCTTTCTCTCTCTCTCTCTTCAACATATAGTTTATATTCAGAAGTTGTATTGTGTAAATTCCATGACCAGGAAGTGGAAGTAGAAAACATCCACTGGTCTCCCTCACACTTTCCTCTTCCTCCCTACCTCACATCTCACCATAAATATTTATAGAGACAGTTGAATAATGTGATTTTGTATTTCCTCTGTGTAGAAAATAATGTGGAGGGTAGGCAGGTGGAAAATGTCAGTTGGCAGAATAGAGGAGAAATCTTTCAGACTGCAGCTGAGTCACCCAGGGTTCATGTGTGTTTTGGTGGTGCTGGAACAGAGTATTCACAACACGTGGTTTACCACTGGTCAAGTGAAAATATATCCAACCTGTCGATCATTTACCCTGTCTGTGTGTGCATATCATTGTGCATATTTTAAATCTCCAGACTCACAAACAAAATGCTTAACGTTTTATGATTCAGTGTCCCTTCATGGTTGTACCAATATACACTGAGTCTAAAATATTAGGACCATCTGCTGTTTTCATGAAAGACTGACCAGGTGAAGCTGAATGTCCCCTATCGAGTCCACCTTTTAACCCTCTTTAAAGGGGGGACAGGAAATAAAGCATGTTAAATCTTAAAACAAGTGACAGATTGTGCTGAAGGGATACAGGACAGTGTTTCTAATAGTGCACTCATCGCCCTGCTCCACAGTGGCTGTCAAACATTGCCTTAAATAAGCATGGTGTCAGCCTTTGCTGGGGAACGCTGCCTTTGTAATCAGTGACAGGTGCTCCACTGCCAGCATCGCACCAGCAATGAGTTGCATCCGATGGCTCTGTCCAAGCTCAAAAATCGTCGAGATTCAATTCTCGATGGTGAACACACACCACACCACATCCAGTCATATTGTGCATTAAAATATTATTACTATTACATGAATTATTATTCATTATTATTCACTAGCTAATGCATTTACAAAAGAAAAGGCATATGGAAACAGTCAGCTGGGACCACCGAAGAAGAAGACGTGAGCTGGTGCGTGCACACAATTACTAGCTTTAGATCAGCACATATACAGTATAACACAATATAATATAAGAGACTTAGATGGCGGAGCAATGACAAGCTCACAGGAAGTGAGGAGAGAAAATGAGATTAGATGATAGAAGTGAAGGTGTTCTCTCTCTCTCTCTCTCTCTCCTATTCTGGTTTCAAGGAGACCTGTAATGTCAACCATGACTCATGTCATTTCAGTCGATTAAACCTGCTGTAAATCAAAGGGGAAATGCTTTTATATTCAGATTAATGATTTGCTCCGCTACTTAACATTTACATGAGCTGACACAAATGATATATCATCCACACTGTTTATGTGTGTGTGAGAGAAAGAGAGTACGTTTTTGTTATCAGTTACAAGGTTACGGTGCTGTTGTGATGAATTCTTCATGGTGTGGAGACAGTGTCTCTAATGCTTGACAAGACTAACAGCTATGTAGCATTATACAGTCACACAGAAACCCTGGTGGTTTGTCTAAATCAGCCTTATATCTAAATTGTTGTTGTTTTTATTCCACTGTGACTGTTCAGCCTTTGAGTCTCTGCATTTTACAAATGTCAGGAATCAGGAACAAGGAATTCAGGTTGTCAGGAGCCAAAAAGCCAAATGTTATTTTATCTAAAATGAGCAGGAAACTAAATCCACTCAATCTGCCCCTTCAAGCACAAATTCATATTTGCAGAAGTCAAAACGTTGGCAGGATTGCTGTACTATTTTGTAATTGTAAATCTCTAAACACACCTGTGAATACGTGCTATTTACTGTGTACTGTTGCTTAAAGTGTATTTGGAATAGAGAGAGTTAATTGTGGTGCAGCAACTGTAGAAAGAAATCTCATCAATGTTTAGTCAGCAGAAGTTCTTTCTTACATCTGTCATGACCTACAATACAGTGTATAAATAAACATGAATAATTTTCATCTTATTTAGATTCCATAAAGGTCTCACAGATGACATATCTTACTATTCTGCAAGCCTGCCATGTTTTCGCAAATGTGTTGACAAATATGCATGATTTATGCCATTTTAATTTGTAAAGCTACTTGGTGGTATGCTGATGCAGTCATCCATTAGATTCACTCAAAACAAAAATTTAATTGCAACATTTAAATGTTGTTTGACCAATACACCATGTTTCTATGGATTCAACTGGGTACCAAAACGCAAACCAAATAAGAAACCACCAGTGCTTGAATTGACATTCATTGTATTGACATTTTCTGTAGTTTTAAAAGTCCTGCATGCTCGTAACACACAGTTTTGCATACTGAACTTCAGACAAAAATAGGCCAAGTAAAGTTCAAAAAGACAATTTTCTTTGGTTTACCTACAATAGATAGCAATGGTGATTGCTAATTTTTATTCTCTGAGTTGATTTGTTTTACATCCAACATAAAACTCACAAAGAATAATCAAAAGAATGTTTAGGCCAGGTAAGACTGGTACGTTCAAACAAACTATATTCTTTGGTTAATTCACATCTAGAAAAGGCAGATGACATGAAAGCCTGAACTGTCTTCTATCTGTAAATCAAATCAGACAGGAAGATAGGAGAGCCGGGGAAGGAGGGAGACACAGTCCCAGGTTGAACGTGTCAGTTAGAGGTTCCAGCTTGTGAACACAACAGATCCTTCAGCAGTACATCCCCGATGATTTAAGAGCATTTAACACCTCTGTCTCTGTGAGCACTACAGCCCTGCTGGATGAGGATCCATTCCTACCAGAACCTTCTACCTTGTTCTCTCCCTTTAAGGTTGTCCTCTCATCCTTCTGACTATCTTCTTAAAGAAACAACTCAACCTCAGCTCTCCCTGCTTAGTTCAGGACTCACCTTGTCTTTCAACCAGGAGGTGTGTTTGGTTTAATTCCTCTTCCCTCACCACTCCTCCTCCGTGACTCTACAGTGTTACTCCCCAGATCTGCCTCTGGCTCCTTTGATGATCTGACAGCAACAAGAGGGAAGAGGGGAGGGAGGGAGAGAGAGAGAGAGAGAGGGTGAGAGAGAAAGAGAAAGAGAGAGGGAGAATGCTGTGTGTGCACGGGAAAACTCTAGCAACAGGCTCAGTGAATCTCACTGAATGTTATTTACAATATCTGACAGCCAATTACATCTCTGCCAAGGCCTTATGAGTTATTAAATATAGCATGCATGATTTATCTCTTTACCAGGACAGTATAAGCTGCCTCCAAGGAATATAATGTATGCCATGCATTCATGTATTTAACAAGAAAAGTTCCCATTGCTGTAAAGGTTAACAGTTTCATTCATTTGTTTTTTTGCTAACTTTGTCACATTAGTCTTGACTGCAAATCTAGATCACTGGAATAACATGTGAATTCTGTTTTTAGGTGAATTTTCTCAATGATTAAAAACATTCATTCAGAGACCTTCTGAGTTACAGACAGGAATCAATTCAAACCATAGTCTAGGGTTCATGATTAGGGGTGGGAATCACAGAGTAACTCACGATACGATACTATCACGATATATCGCCTGCGATAACGATGGTATCACGATACAGGCAATTCTGCGATACACAGTATATTGCAAGACAATCATCTATGATACATCACGATATCTGTGTAACTGAAGAAAAAATGCCCCTAAACAGGCAAAATAAGTTTTCAAAAAGCAGAAATCAAAGATATACTAGGGCTGGGTATTGGTAAGGACCTCACGGTACAATACGTATCAGAATGCATAGGTCACAATACTGTGATTGTAGCGTTATAGACTGTCATCGAACTGTTTACCGGAGACGGTGTACGTGTTAAACCCAGCCGGAGCAACAAGCTTTCCCGTTCGTAGCAGGGGGATAACATACACAGGCGGTGACCTACCGACCATAGATGCTACTCACCATGTCTTCAGAAGACTGGCCACAATGTGCAAAGAACAGAACGGAACAAGGGATATAATCCATTCATTCAGGAGGTTGGTTGGTGTTGGATGAGCAGGCCAGCTGACACGGACACGTTTTTCGGGGTGCCTTGAAACCGCCTCTCACACAGAGCAGTGGAGCGCATCCAGCTCAGACTCCCGCAGCGCAGATGATGTGGAGTCAAATTAAGGAAAGTTTTAAATCTGTTTGCAACATGAATGTATTGATATGAGGGGCTGGATAATTGGTACATACACAGTGAAAAATAATATTGTGATACTATCGTGTATCGATTTATATGCACAGCCCTATTCATCAAAAGATGTTTTGATGTATTATTTAACAAAGGCATACAGTAGTAATTACGGTTCCTTATGAAAGTTTTAAGATTTTCTCTCACATCTAATGCCAGTAGATAAGTATTTAATCATACAGAAATGTCCAACAATGGTTGTTTAACAGATATAAGAAGTGGTCATGGCCTCCTCACATGAGGTAGTTACACAATATTGTTGTTTTTTGTTTTATTCAAAATGTATTCAAACCTTTTCTTCCCTGCTGCACTATCATGGTTTTAACCTGAAGTTTAAACCTGACACAATTAAACAATGAGTGTTGATTGTAAGGCACTGTGTAAGGCAGTCACTCTCTCTCTCTCTGATTGGATAAAAAAGTAAATAGGTGTTTTTGGAACAGTGAGATGAGTGTCAGGATATTCCCTCCTCAAACCCTTGCTGTAGTGTTACTGGAGTTATCTGACCAGCTGTCAAGTTGTCACCACTATGGTGAGTGTTATCAAGTGCAATGATTTTCTTTTCTCAAGTTTTACCTGTTGCAGGAGTAGTCTACACTGTAGTATTGATCTGACAGTGTGTCTACGTATGAACAGGTGATGTGAGGAGACATACAACTTTTAAACGCCATTGTTTCTTATCTACTAGTACAGAGTCCCACAGTTTTAAAACTTTAAAAATTTGGTATCACTCTTGGGTAGGCCATATTAATCATCCACCAAGATGAGTATTACTAAACGTCGCCAACTGTAATGTAAAGCAGCTTATTTTAGGGCATTTTCTACTGTGATTGAGTCTGGAGGGACTGCATGGACGTTACATTAATCCGAAGGCTCAGGATGTGGTCCAACTTGCGTGACAAGCTAGTTCAATGTTGTGTTGCCTTCATAAATTGACAAATTGTAATAGTTTTTCCTCATATCATTTGTAGTGATTATGAAACCAGTTGATACTCATATCTAGTCATAGTCTTAATTTACCATATAGCCAAAATCCTAATTTATTTTGAGTTTGCACCTCCATGAGTTGTTGTTGATCTTACCTACACAGTAACTGAATAGTGAACTGCTGTGGTCGCCAAATAAAGAGTCACATGACAACCAGTAGTATGTATCTGTAGCCACTTAGACAGTGTAGGTTGGTCATTGGGACACGCATGTTTTGTCTGTATTTACATCCAGGAACAACGGTGTGCTATGACAATAACGTTAGCTTACTGGATTGTAGCTGTTGCTAATAGCAGGTGCCACTCAAAGGGTGTGAAACACAACAAAGGTGGGAGGGATTGATTTTTTATTTGTTTTAATTTTTCATAGGGTTGTTCCCACTCTTACATAACAAAATGATTTTAAATCCTGCTCTATGAAAACCAACTGAAAGATATTTTTTTGGATAGGCTTTTCTCAGCATAGAAATAACTTCAAGTTCTCAGAGTGATGTTTATCACAACCCAGGATGACAAAAAAAAATACATTTCAATGAAACATTTCTGATTTGATTGACTTGCCAGTCTTCGTGAAAAATGTTAAATAAGTTTAAGAAGCCATGAATTTTATTTATATCATAACACTACCCCACTAAAATGTAAAACATCACTCATTGTTATGTTCCACTCTTACAAAACAGACAGAAATAAAAAATAATCTTTCTCTCTCTAAAGTCCCATTATCCAAAGGAGATAATGACTTGAGGAGACATTACTCTGAAAAGTTAAAAAGGAAGAACAGAATAACTATGCATAATAAGCATAATTAAAGACAGATTATGATACATAGTGTGAACTACACAACAACTGAAGAACAGTGGCAACAGTCCATACAAGCAGAGAGTTTGTCTGATTCTGATTCTTCAAACCCCTCTGGACTAAACAAGCCATTTTCAAAATGTGAAAATAATTATGCTAATGTGTGGTAGTTTCAAAGTAAACTCTCAGATCAGTAGAGACAGACTCAGATACACAGACATGGAGACACGTAGACACAGCCATGCAGAAATAAAACATCAAACTGTATCCATCCGGAGTCTCAAAGAACTGTCTAGTATCGTCGGTGTGTTGCACTGTGTAGTAGCGTGCTGTTGGTGTCACAGATATCATAGTGAAAGACCAGCTGTAAAATGGATTGATGTGTGTGTGTCCAGTGTATGTCAGGGGGAGCGTTATGTTAAATACAGCAATCCCTCCTAGCTCCCAGACATGGTGAATATCAATTTCAGAATATCACAGTGGGCCTCACACCAAACTACATGGACCACGGTGCCTTATAAAGACATTTATAGTGAAAATATATCTTCTCTAAGCCTGGTTTCCTCACCTGAGACTCTGTACAGAAAATGCTCCATCAGTCTCTTGGAAGGAGAGGCAGTCGTCTGTGTTCTTCATGTTGGAGAAAAGTGGGAAGGAATCAAAGGACGTGATCAGAATCAAACCCTGGACTCTCTAACAGGACAGACTGGACTTTAAAACTAGTTACTGACTGGTAATTAAAAACTGAACCAGAGACTTTTACAGAAAACATGTAGTATTTTACAAAGTATTTTGGCTATCATGTCATTAACTAAATGTTCAAACATTAACAAATGTACCTACACCTAGTCTGATAAATGTAGTTGATTACAGTTCATTTTAAATAATGTTATGAATGGCAATATTCAAATATACTTCTACGATCTTTTACAAGTTTTCCATTAATGACATGTCATAGAATAAACATCCTATTTGTTATTTGTGAGAGATTCTGATTGATGTTGAGTTTCCCTTTTAATTTGGAGGAATATTATTTATCTGACAAATGATGATGAGCCACCATCAGTACCTGGACTCCTCACAGTTGGTTCATTACTGTCAGCAGCCTGTCAGTTAATATGAGATGTCACTCATGTATCATATTAAAGAGAAAACACTTTCTATTTAATACACACAATCTTTTAATACACAGTTTTTACAAATAACCACATCATTACAGCCTGCCCATAAATTGGAGACTGAATCAATATTTTAGTCAAAATAATTTCCTTTTCATTTTTGTTTTGTAATTCACTGTTTTGAATTATACCATTGGTTTTCAAAAAACTCAAACTTTACGGCCACTGACCAACATTATGACAATATGATGCGACACTCGCATCAAGAATCTATTTTGGATGGTACCACTGATCAATGACCCATGAGAAAGGTATTATGGGAAATTGAATGAACAAAGAGTATGAGGACTACAACATACATGTAATTAACTCGTACATCCAATATTTCACATGAGCTATTTTCACCCTCCCTCCAAATATTGCTGTGCCTCTGGAAAAGTGTCTTTGTGTGAGTGCCAATGTGTAAATGTGCAAAGCCTTAGTAAGATGTTCTCCTGCTCTAAACTGGGTGTTGAACGCCTCGGGCTATGACAGCTGAAATGAGATTAACATTAGACATCAAAGCCAACTGGCTGATCTCTCCTCACAGTTTGCAGGAGAAATAAATCATTATGTTATAATTATTATTCATTATAAGCGATGGAATCAGTGGGATCCAACAAGCACGGGAAGATTAGAGCCCTGATGAAGGAGGAAAATCCAGGTGTGTGGACATAAATCAGTGTGTAATTGTATGTAAATAGATTTCTCTTGTGTTCAGATTCAATCCTGGCTTGTGATTATTCGTCAGTGTAGGTGTGTAGATGTCTGTGTGTGTGTGCGTGCATGTGTGTGTTAACTGATCAGCTTGCATGCATTCCCATGCCTGTGCTCAGTGTTTGGGTTCATGACATCAGAAGCAGATGGTTCCGGTGTGTCTCCTCCACCATGGAGCTGTTGAAGCAGCTCTCCTGACATTAGTCCAGCTACCTTGGGTGGAGCAGGGCTGTGTGTTTAGTCTGTCTCTCCATGCCTGTCTGATCCTATTAGACCACAGCAGGTTTGCTGTACTGATCAACACTGTAGCCCAGCAGATGGTGACATGATGAGCGTTCATAATGGAGAAGATTGACTTTAAATCACCTGATAATAACAAATTAGATTGGAGTTTACTTATATTGCCAGGAATCTGCTGACTGTATTTGTGGGTTAACATTAATGTATTTGAAATTTGGACTTACCTGTACATGGTTTCACGTGAACATTTTTATTTCAAATTTCATGCAGGCCAGTACCCTCCAGTCTCCAGTTTAAATGAAGGACACATCCACTGGTCCCCTCACATGATGTGAACTTTCTGACACTATCTAGTGGGATGATGTCTGTCCCCTCCAGTCCTTGGTCCTGTCCTCTCATATCCTTTCCATGTTCTCCTAGAACTGATCCACACCTGGACATCTGTCCTTCCTCCCAGCCTCTCTTCTGCCAAAGCCAGAGGGCTGGAGCTGTTCTCTGGTGTCTGGTGTCAGTGGTTC
>OMKK01086438.1:0-10465 GCA_900302305.1 Polymixia japonica
ATAGAGGCAGCCATAACTTTTCTCTGTTCCCATGTTCTCTCCAGAACACCTGCTTTCCAAGGACTTTCCTGTGAAGCAAAGTTAGAATTGTTATTGTATGACTACAAAACCACTGTGCTTTCTCTGTTCGGGGTCCATTTTCCATGACTTGACTGAGGAGGTGGACCTGACTATTTGACTATATGGCAGCCTTCTCCTTATGACTTGACTGAGGAGAAGAACCATATTAGTGTATGACCCAGACTAATAAATGATTGCTGCACAATTGAAGCAACTATCTCATTCTCACAATTATTTTGAGCGTGCAATTGTTAATTTCCTTCACAGATGATTTAGAGAACATCCTCTAAGGCTCATGTCCCAGGATGCAAACCACATGGAAATTCACCGTCTCTGGACCTGATGCAAACTGGGTGCTAACCTTAAGCGCACATCCAGGCCCTTCCCTGATGAAAGTAACAAAACAGACACAGATTTACTGGCTTCATGCTTTAAATCAGTCCGACGGAGAGACATAGATGTGCAGCGCATGAAAATACTATTAACATTAAAGTTACATTAAACTGTCATCACTTGCTAATCACTTATGTCTCTTTATTTGTTGCGATCGTCGCTATATAAATATAAATGTTTTAATGCTTACTTATGCAATGTGGTCCTTATTAATGTACCAATTAGATGTTACCAAATCAGACCTATGCATCAAATTTAGCTCTGGGCCTCAGAAGAGTCATGGTGGGTCACGTAAGGTCAACCACAGGGATACCAGGGATGCAAAACAGGTGTAGACGTCATTCTGCCTGGCCTGATGCAAACAGTATGCTAAACTGACACGTGGATTCTTTTTTGGATGAATGTTCAGACTAAAATCAATTTCATACAAACGAACACAGTCCAGTCACTGAATGCAAATGATATCAAGAATTTATTCATTCAGTTATCAATTAAGCATTAATTAATCCATTACAGCTGATTTTCCTTGAATGAGTCATTTTATTTTGTATCTATGTATCACATATAACCTACATTATAAAACCTACATTATAATTCTTCACTGATCATTAGTTCTGAAGTAAATGATCTGGGATCCAGTGAACTGTGATTGTGTTGGGCATTAAATATAGAGTAGCACTTCCCTTCTGTGAGCGTTAAACAAGGTAGTGTTTGTTCTTGTCCTTTCTTTGACCATCTCTAATGCTGTTTGTCCAACCTTTATTTAATGCAGGGAAAGCTCTCTGAGTGCTGAACACAATCTTTTTCAGCAAAGCCATGCTTAGCATTCACATAGACACAAGCAGTCACGCCTGCCTGAGAGTTACTCCGTACAGTCTCCAGTCTCCAACTACTGGCCACTGAGGAGCACCACAGGAGCAGTTGGGCTTCAAGTGCCTTGCTCAAGGGTTACCTTGCCAGTACTTGATTAGGGAAGGGAGGAAGAACTAATTTACTTTCTCTGCCACCTTGTGATGTTGAGGTCACTTCTTTAACCTTAAAGGTGCTGTCTGTAATATGTTAAAATCAAATAAAAACATGAATTAAAGCTGCAAGCAGCGTTGAGCGGGCCCTCGCCCCCCCGTGCATGTCGGAGGTGCTACGCAAGTCGGTCAGTAACGCAGCAGTGCATTTGGCAGAGGTCGCCTGACACGCATACGCATTTTCATAAACATAGGACATTGCACGAAGGAGTTAAACAATACTTCCTATGTCCACTATGTGGCGCTAGAGAACGCTCACTAATTATACATCACATCACTGTATATCACGTGTAGACCCCACCATTGAAATTTCATATAAATCTGATGACGTTTGTCACATAAGGATGACTTCCTGTTATCAGTAGGTGGCGCTATGACTATGACTCAATATTGACACTTACATGTATTCAGGCCTGGAACCTACGGTGTGGCTTTGACCTAGAGGTGGAAGAGCTCCATTCTATACTAGGGTGGCCAACAGTTGATGAAATTATTGCAGACCACTCATTAGCACTTTTCAAAAGGGTCATTGCATTTAAGACACCTGCTGGCATTTTTAACAAACTGAAATGGATAAGACAACAACATACAGTCAATACACAAAACAGACAGAGGGACAAATTATCCCACCCAAGAATACAAACGGAAATGGGTAGAAGGACTTTTATATATAGGATGATACATACATGGAATTTATGAAGGGCCAAGAGGCTGCAGGTTTTCATTCCAACCAAACACTACACCAGGTGATTTCACTGATTAGCCCCTCCTCTCTTGTCAAAGGTGTGCCAATCAGTGAAATCACCTGGTGTAGTGTTTGGTTGGAATGAAAACCTGCAGCCTCTTGGCTCCATGGCACATGGTTGCCCATCCCTGGCCTAGAGGCTTCTACGTGTATCAACAATCATGTTTATCAATTGTAGTGTTGTGCTGTTTTTCTCTTGTTAAATATGTTGTGATGTATTTTTTAAATAGCCGATATGATGTGAATGTAATGTGATTAACATGTTTTTATGTGTTTTGTATGTGTGTGTATTTTAATAATATTTAAGGACTCTTGGAAGATTAGCCTTGGCTAAAAGAGATCCTAATAAAAACAAACAAAGGTGGGTTTATCCTCCTCTACATCCTTGGTTGTCTTGCCCATTGACACTCCAACAGGACACACGGCTGTTGATGGGGACATGAGCTGCAGGGGTCAAACCTGTGACCTTCAGCGTACAGAACGGTCTCTCTAACCACTGAGCCAGGATTCAGTGTTCTAAAACCTCCCGCTTAAAAGTATGAAAAACCAGAAAGACCAGCTAACTTCTAAGAAACAAATGCTCTGCCCTGTGTGGGTGGATCCTCACTTTGATGGACAGATGTGGCCAAACCTGTTCTCTTTCTTTTTAATTGTCAACAGATGTACTCTTAAGGACACTCAGGTGACTCAGTCTGTCAACCCATGCAGGTAAGATACTATTGATACTAAACAATAAATAATGTTTTTGTTTTGATATCAGTGGTTTCTGTTAGGGTTAGAAGAAAAAATGCAAACGTACTGGTGCCTTGAACATCATTCTGTGAATTTTGCACATAATGGCAAATCAAATATTTGGTGGTCAATGTTTAAATTAAGGAACAATGTATACAGATAACCAGTTGAAATCTTTGAGCAACTTTATGAATGAAGATATTCCAAACAAAGACGGTTAACATCTCATGGTGAATTGTCCACATATTGACGTCAGTCATTAATGTCTTTATGAAGGACAATGCGCTCGTTAACTACTGGGGCCGATGCATCTGTTTGTATCTAAAGGAAAAGTACCAAAAGTAAAGCATTTTAATCCAAGGTAAAGAGCCATGTTCTGACATTCTACCTGTTATTTCTCACAGTTTGAGTCTCGTTTAAATTCTTCCTTCCTACCTCCTTTGTTTCCTTCCCTTGCGTGGCAGCATTCCTTTACTGAAGGATAGGTAGCCTCTGTCATTCAACCCTGCTGTCCAATAACAAAACCAATGCGTACGTACTATCTGAAAAGATTTCTCCAAAGTAGGATGCAAACATAAGTGAGACAAGAAAGACAGCTAACTAGCTCTGTAGTTAACTATCTTTCTTGTCCTCCTAGAAACCAATAAATAAAGCAAAACTGACAAGCTGGGAGTCAGATGGCTTGGATTAAACAACCCATAGTATAATACCTGTTTAACAATAGTTTTCATTTTGTGTAGCATATAACTGTATGTCAAAATATAAATAGTAACTTTGCATTGTTCAGTATGTTTAATGTATATTCTAAACAAGTCATGTATGTAATATAGCCATATTAGTCTACTATAATGTACTAGAATACATATTGCACTGTAATGTAATAGTGTAATAAATGCACTGTAATAATAGGTTTTAGAAGTCAAAATGGATTCAGGATTACTTTTGAAATGGTGAAATTGAACTTCAACTGCTGACTGCCAATTCACACTTACAGTCACTTATTGATGCAAAAACAAAAGGTTTCACAAATGCTTTCAAATTAACTGAAATAATACAGATATTGTAGTTTTAGTTTGTTCCATGAATCATCACAGCATGTACGTAAGTGTGTATTTGCATGTGTGTGAGTGTGTGTGTGTGTGTGTGTGTGTGTGTGTGTGTAAATGTCTCATTTTATCCGGAAGGCATTGCAGCATTAGTTATAAAAGGAATATGTATAAATTGTAATATAAAGTATAATATAAAGTATAATATGTAAGTAAAATGTTACTTTTCCAGTCAGAAACATGGCCTCCCTGCTGACCGAAGAACAGTTCCAGTGCTGTATATGTCTTGACATCTTCAAAAACCCTGTCTCCATTCCATGCGGACACAATTTCTGCCTGGAATGCATCACAGCCTACTGGAACACCAGGAATAGGCCACAGTGCCCGCTATGCAAGGAGAGCTTCCAGCAGCGTCCTGACCTCAGGATCAACCGAGGCTTTGCCGACATCACTGACCACTTTAAAAGGTCTATTGATTGTTATGCATTTTGGTGTTTTTGTATTTTAAAACAAAATATTGTCTTTTTAACTGTAGAAATTCTTTCAAACATTGCCTTACATCCACATCTCCTCCTTAAGGAACAGAAACTGAATTTAATTGAACTGAATTTAATTTAATTGAACTAAATTTAATTAAATTGCATTGAATTGAATGAATCAAAAGGTCAATGAAGGTCAAACCACAGCAGCAGGAGGACGACGACGACAGTTTGGTGTCGCAGAGGACCGAGAGGCCTTCCCCAAAGCCCCGTACTAGTCTTGGTGAAGTTCCCTGTGACATATGCCCAGGCAACAAGCTGAAGGCAGTCAAGTCGTGCCTGGTCTGCCAGGTATCTTACTGTGAAACCCACCTGATGCCTCACCAGAGGGACGCGGTCCTGCAGAGACACCGGCTGACGGACCCGGCCACCTTCGCCACCAGGGGCTTCTGCAGAAAACACAACAAGCCCCTGGAGATGTTCTGCAGGGAGGATCAGACACCACTGTGTAGTAGATGCACGCAGACGGACCACAAGGACCACAACACCGTCCCTATGGACAGGGAGAGCAACAGCGTCAAGGTGAAGCTTTCTCCATGGATTATACATACCTACTATGAACCGATAGAACTGTTAAACTCTATTTAAGTGAAACAGGGAAGTCTAGAGGTCATGATACTGAACCCCGACCTGCCCCAGGGGGATCTGGAGGAGTGTTCTTCACTCACTGTAGGTCACTCTGCGTAACAGCGTCAGCTAAATGTAATGTATGTATAATTCCTGCAGGCTCGGCTGAAGAAGACAGAAGCAGAGTTTAGACAGATGATCCAGGCCAGACAGAGCAAGATGGGGGAGATTAAACATTCACTGGAGCTGACCAAAGTGAGTATTCATATAAAGTATTTACAGTATTTATTTAGAGTCACTGCATGTATTGTTTTCCCCTTGGTCTGCGTGTCTGTCTATCTGTAACCCCGACTGTAACCATTTCCTATCCAATTTCGCCAGACAGATTTCTCAAGAATACGACCGAATGTGTCGTTTGTCGAAAACAGGTCAAAACGACCAATGTTTTAGGTTTCCCCTCAAACGACGTTTGTTAATTTATGCATTTGTTCGGCTCATTTTATCCCGTCAGAAAAGCGTAGAGAGAGAGATAGAGGCCAGCGTTGAGGACTTCAGCAAGTTGATGAGCTCCATTCAGAGAAGCCAGGCTGAGCTCATCGAGCAGTTGGAGGAGAAGCAGAAAGCAGCTGAGAGGAGAGCGGAGGGGTTCATCAGGGAGCTGGAGCAGGAAATCACCGAGCTCCAGAGGAGAAGCAGGGAGCTAGAAGAGCTACAGCACACCGAGGACCACCTCCACCTCCTACAGGTTAGAGGTCCTGCAACACACAAAGTCAACAATGCCCATTGTCAACTATCCAGTCTACTCAGCCCCTAGGGAAGTCTGTCACTGAACTTTTGATACAAAGAATTCAGTGCAGAGGTGAGTTTCTTAAGTAGAAAGTCCCGTAAACTAAACTATATGATTCAATTTTGGAGTTAGATTGTTTCAAACTGTCAGAGTAAAAATGTCTACCAATAATGACAGAATCACAGGAGTCTCATCTAATGATCTTTTTACTTAGGTAAAAAGGAATCAAGCAAGCACTACTCAGTACAAGGTTGATTGGCTTCAGACAGCCTAAACACCACATTTATACAGGCAGGCAAACAAGTCACATGTAAACTGGTATAAACTGGTTTCGGCAGAGACATCTTCACACTGCAGATTCCTGTTGTTGTCCTTGGCCCTTATCTTCTGGTGAGGATGACCTCTAAAGAGCTTGCATGTTCCAACACTTAGAGACACTGATTTACCAGAGAAATGCAGTAGTAAAGTAAGGTTGTGAAACAGTTAAACTATTTTTCCATAATTTCCCTCCTGTTTAAACTGTTAACACAACTTAATTAGTATATTTAGTAATAAAACATTTCACCTTTGGAGTGAACCACGTTGTCTTCATGGACTTTAAAATCCTCCTAGTACCTAGTATGTCTGGACCGTGGCCAAAAGCCTTGTCTCTAGAGGGCTTTTAATTTGAAACGAATACAACGCCAACGGGAAACTCCAACACTTTGACCGACGCCTCTTTCAAGTGTCGGATTGATCGGATGATAGTTTTCTCCGAGAATAGAAGGTTGGAAGTGTCGTCATTAGCTTCTTAGTTTTAGCTAACGCGTTTTTAACGTGAATTTCGCGCGTTATCGGAATCACGTGACTACAAACAACGACTGGTGTAACTTCATCAGTCAGTCAGTCAGTCAGTCAGTGACAGTCTGGCCCTGCTGTTGCGCTCCAGCCAAAACGGTAATAACAAATAACAACAAGAATTTGATAGTTTCGGAAGTAGTCCTTAATCTGCTTCTTGTAGTTTATTTTATTTTATACTGTTGTGTTGTGTTAGAGGGGACTAACAAAGTAAGATTTTCATTGTGCGGTGCAACTGTCTGTTTTACTGTGCACATGACAAATAAATATCTTGAATCTTGAATCTTGAATTTGCATTCAGCCTGGAAAGCACAGACCCAGTGAGCATGAAACACAATGACTGTATTTACATTTTTATCAACATCATTCCATTTTAATATAAACAGAAGAACATATAAGAATTATCTTATTCTTCCCTTCACCAACCTTTTTGCTCTGAACTTTGGAAAAACACACTGGATCCTGCCCCATTAAGCACTCAGAAGGACTGCGTCAGTAAAATAAGTTACAATTCCTCAATCACCAACAATCAGAGCTGGCTAGGATAGAATCCCTTTATCAACTTGAATACATTTATTTTGACAAAATAATAGTTTGTTAAGTAATGTGTTATGTATTCTTCCATGTGTTAGAGTTTTTCTTCTCTAAGCACTCCCCCATCCACCAAGAACTGGTCTGGGGTCAGTGTCCACTCAGAAATATCTGTGGGGACAGTGAGGAGAGCTGTCTCTAAGCTGGTGGATTTCTGCAAAGAGCTTGAAAACAAATTATCTGTTGAAGGTCAGCATCATCTACTCTACTGCTCTACTTGTTGTTATACTGTCTGTACTTAAGGAACAGCTCGCCCAAAAATGTAGTCATTATCTATTCACCCTCAGGTCTGTCGAAACTCTGGTGTAGTTTGTATGTCCACATAACACACAGTGAGTTAGCTAGCACAGTTCCATGTCAGCCTTCTCCCAAACAATTGAAGTGAATGGGGGCGATTTAGAGTTCAGAAAAGGACAAAATCTTTGTTTCTGTAAGTGTGAACTCTAAATCTAAAAACATACATACAGTTGGTTAAATGCATGGAATATAAAAAACAACAGAATCTGTTAAATAGGCAGTTGTTCTACGAAACAAGCAGACACAACAGAATTATGTTGAAATGTAAATTGACAATAACACTAATTTTGCTATCTTGCAGAAGTGAACATGACCATTCAATATGCAGGTATGTACTTCTGTGTGTGTTTGAGTGTGTCTGTTCACACTCAGATGATCTAAGACACAGATAACTCAATTGAATTGGTCATTGGCCCCAGTTGTTGTCGTCCCTGCTCATACGTTCCTACAGTCCATTTGTCGTTTTTCTCCTCAGTGGATGTGACTCTGGATCCCGCTACCGCTGCAGTCTGGTTGGTTCTCTCCCCAGATGGAAAGAAGGTACGACAGCTGATCACTGCCTGAACTGCCGTCAAGTTCAAAGTTCAAACTCCTTGGAGTTCAATAGTTTGAGACTCGCATGTTAAAGCATAATTCCGATCATTTTTTACCTGGATCTCATTTCCCTGCCTTCTCCTGTCATCATGGTTATAATGACAATCAACAGGTGAGCCTCGCCTACCAGCAGAAGCTGGTCCCAGTGCTTGATAATCCTCGTAGGTTCGACTCCTGTGTCTGCGTTCTGGGGAAACAAGGCTTCACAACTGGTAGAAACTACTGGGTGGTACAGGTAGGTACCTGACAATCATCCTGAGGTGGTTTAATCAGTTCTAAGTACAGGAGAAGGTGTTGGGGGGGGGAGGGGAGACGTTTCCTGCGGTCTAAGTCTAGATTGTGTGCATTTTGTTTCAGGTTGGAGATAAAACGGACTGGGACCTAGGCGTGGCCAGGGAGTCCATCAACAGGAAGGGGAGCATCAAAGTCTGTCCTCGCAGCGGCTACTGGGCGATCTGTCGGCGGAGAGGTGGCAACCTTAGTGCCTGTGCCGGCCCCTCGGTGTCCCTCCACCTTATTGACAGACCCAAGAAAGTGGGCGTGTTCTTGGACTACGAGGAAGGGACGGTGTCCTTCTACGACGCGGAAAAAAGGACTCATATTTATACATACAGTGGGTGTGTCTTCACCGAGGCCCTCTACCCATACTTTAACCCCTGTCCCCATGACAACGGGAAGAACATTGCCCCATTGGTTATCTGCCCTGTCGAAGGAGGGGTGGTGGGGGAGTCCGAACAGGATGTTTTAGCGGAGGTCCCGCTCTCACCTCCCCCTGTATCACCGGGCACTCGCCAAGCTGTTCGGTCTCGCTCCACGCGGTTTTAAATCGTTCTGGAACAAGGGCCAAAACACCTGCCTTTATGTTCATGTTCTGGGATTAAAATACAAACTATAAACTGTAAAATGTAACGTCTGCTTACCTTCAGGTCACTGTTTAGATAACAATGTTCATTTTGTTATTTCGTGACTTTTGCTAGGAGGTTTACTGGGAAGGTACGCCGAGTGCGGATATTTGTTGTTTTTTTTCAACGACAAAAACCGACAGATATTCAAACAGTTCAGCGCGTTCACAGCTACCATGTCTCAGAGAACAAGGGAATAGTTGAGGAGGGAGTGGAGGCCTCTCTCATTCATTTAAATGTTGTTTTAAAAATCCTTTCGCTTTTTTTTAAGTTTATTATTGTGTGGCAGTTCTGCTGCTGTTGTCACAGCGAGACGTTTTCAACCAAAGAAACAATATACGATGGAAATATATGAAGACGCTAAAGGGTAAAAAATAGAACAAGAGGAATTACATCAGAATGAGATCCTTCGACCGTGACGGTGTCAGTTGGTGTTTGAGGGAGAGGAGGTTAGGAACAGGTGGGCGGTCGAGGAGCTATGTGAACAGCTTTGGCGTGATGCTCGTGATCTGATTAAACGTCTGCTCGAACAGAGGGGTTCCCTGGAACAGAGAGAGAGAGGGAGAGAGAGAGGGAGAGAGAGAGAGAGAGAGGGAGAGAGAGGGAGAGAGGGATGGACAACAGATAAGGCTGTAGAAAAGGGGGGATCTGGCTCTTGGGATGGGCTTTACCGATGCGTGAGTGTTGTACGTCAGGGAGTCGCCAACAGTGAAAGGTACGTTTGGTTTTTATTTGTATAATTTCACATCATTTTTGTGTAATTGTTGCTCGGGTCATTTATTTTCCTTTGATGTTTTGCCAGTTTGTCACAACATTTTGTTTTACTCTGTACCTTTAATGTGTTATATTAAACTACAATGAGAACGGAATGTATAGCTGAGATTACCTTGAATATGTCTAATGAATTGTCATAGTTCTATTGTTCATTAGCGACTTTTACACGATGAAAATATGTTTTATTAAAGAATAAAGCAAAATACATTCCTGAAGTGATGACAGGTCATCGGCTCGTGAGCTCTGACAGTTGTTGTGCATTTATATCACCGATTACTGCTTAAATAAGGCTGGAAAACGTTAAGACAAGGTTAAGACAACATTGTTCCATGGTGTGTATGGTGTGTGTGCGTATGTGCGTATGTGTGTGTGTGTGTGTGTGTGTGTGTGTGTGTGTGTGTGTGTGTGTGTGTGCGTGTGTGCGTCTGTGTGTGTGTGTGTGTGTGTGTGTGTGCGTGCGTCTGTGTGTGTGTGTGTGTGTGAAGGAATGTGAGCGCAGGGACAGAGAGGAGGGATTAAAGCAGAAAGGTGAGGGACAGGGAGTGGGAGTGTTTACCCACAGATGGTGTCACAGCGTTG
>OMKK01086458.1:0-12599 GCA_900302305.1 Polymixia japonica
GATATTTTTTTTTCTTTAAACTGTGTGCAGCTGAGTCTATTGGATATTAAAAGAGCTCATTCTCTCATGGAAGGGCTTTGGATGTTTCCTCTGTCCACAGGGTGTATAATCCCTGTTGTACTCCGCTGGCACACGGCCAACGTGGCGTCTCTTCATTGGCTCTGCAGTGTTGTGTTTGGCACCAGATGCACAGAGCCAGAGAAACTTAATCCTGTGCTGTTCTTTTATTTGACCAGAGGAACAGAAAATTACCTATTCCCTTTAGGGCAAATTTTTGGAAAAAGGTTCGCACTATTGTATTAACAGCTTGCATGAGCTCCACTGGAGACAGTAATTCATTCAACTGCAGCCAGAGCCACATAGACACACCTTGTTAACGGCGAGTCATAGGGGGTCAGATATCTCTGCCTTTTTCACATGTTCTCAGCGAGCTGCTCTCAGATCACATTAGCACATACAGCATAATGTAATCAGCCTTTATCAATGCTTTCTCCTATATCAAAGGTTGTGATTGAACACCCAGAGAAAACCAGGTAGATTCCTAAGGCAACAGGGGGAGAGATGAGAAACATTAACAATAATTAATGCCTGTCACAGGTCACAGAGTGGATGCAGCGCTATTACAGCTGACACATAAATTGCTGTAAAGTGTGTAATTTCAGATGCTGGGCGTATTCCTCTGAGCAGATCTCCTCTTGTACCGCCTGACAGATGAGATTCAAAGAGAAGTCCAGACCAGGGGGATAACATGCCATTGTTGAACCCATATATGATATGCCAAGGACATGGAGGGTCTAGCCACATACAGAACAGCAGATCTGACACTTTCTAAGATTTCAGAAGTGAGCGGTGAATCACGAAACAAGCCCTCGGAGAACACCCACGCCATTGTTCTCTAATGAGGAAATTCTCTTTGAAATATCAGGTCTTGGCCGGGTAGATCCACAAAATAATCTTGCACACGTCACGCGATAGCCATGTTTCAAGCTGATAATTACTTTTGTGTAATGGACACCAAAAGAAAGGTTTTCTTAGCTACCTTTATTCATATTTATTGAAAACGAGACAATGTTGCTCTCTCTTAAATGAACAGTTATCGAGTTTGTCTGAGGAAGGCACCGGGTGTTTCACAAATAAACAGAAATTCTAGTGTGAGGGCTTGCATGGTCCCTGATTAGTTAAATGTGCCCACTTGCTGCCCATGAGGACGCCTCATCAAGTTTCCGTGTTTGATTTATGCCAGAACAGCTGCAGAGGTGGCGTGTAGGCCAGCCAGGCTTCACACAAATGAGAACACAGCACAAAGGTTGGTACGCTTCCTGGCTCTGTAACAAAATCCCTGCCCTCTTTAAACTAGCCCATATATTATGATCCATGAAGGTGATTAGGTTCACATTAAGAGGGGGACACGCAGGGCACTGGGAGTCCTATCTTGTTGAAGATAGTCCGAAACAGGGTGCAGAGAACTGATGATTCCCGTGTTTCTGGACTACGAGCTTCATGAGACGGCCCAGCATGACTATAATGCCATTTTGAACGGTCTAAGAGATCTGTTGGCATAACTATGCTGAATTATAGTTGAAATCTATGAAATATATCACAGCTAATATAACCTTGATGTAAAACGCAGATAATCTCAGACATGTGTCATGTGGAAAATATTAAAAGTCCAAGAGAGAAAATCATTCAACAGAATACAAACAAATGCCCAGGTTTCATGAAGCGTGTATTATTAATGTGTCAGAGTTTTAACAACTTTTCAGGATAATGCACATATTGTTATATTGTTTGCAGTTGATGAGTCGTCATCAATATTCACAATGAGATTATTGATGGCAGCGTATCAGATGACATTCTCATTCCTCCAAAAAATCAACCTCAATTTTTTTTGGAATCAAGACAACAGTCTTATTTTACAGTAAGATTGGCTTACATACTTACCAAAATATACCAACCACGCATGGTCCAAAAGCCTTATTTAACATTCCCACACTTGGCTGAACTACTTGCTTGGACAAAACATCAATAGTACCAAAAGCCAAAAAAAACCAAACCCCTGTCTTCCACAACAGGTGTGTGATGCATCCCTAATCACACACCTGTCCAATGATCACCTTAACATTCACCATTGGTTCTACAATGGGCAGCATTGGTTACAGTTCTTTGACAGACCCGGGCAGGAAACAAGAAGCCATTGCTGTCCTCATTACCTCTCTTGACCTCCTCACCTTGCTTCTGCACTCTGAGGCCATTACTCAGGCTTCACTGACAGCGGCCATTCACCGTGCACGGCTGTCAAGGCTGGGTGGAAAGGTAGAGGAAGTGTGGGCCCTGATAGGACCCCCCACTCTGCCAGAACGTTGATTTATGGTGGGCTTTGTTGTGAGGCCAAGTGGCCCTACTTGTTTAGGTTGAAGTTGGTAAATGTGCAAAACACCAGAACTATACAGCTATTCTGTCATTTTTCCTTTTGTGAGGTTTCAAAGTGAGAATTTTTACCACTGTGACAAGCAGAGGAGTGCTCAAAAAAGGTACGTGGAGGGATAAGAGGCAAGACTCGCTGTGCTGACACTAATTGGGGAGAAAACTGGGAACTAAAATAGACAAGACTGAAACAGGCTGCGATTTCAAAGGTAAAATTCTGACAACATATGCAAAGGGAAAGAGACAACTTGCAAGAAGCTCTCAGTGCACTCACACTTCTGCATACAGAGGTTCTGAATAAAGATGTTCAATGATGGACAGGAGAGTTAAACAGCAGTGACGGCAGCCCTGAAAGAGGTTCTCAGTTTGGTAAATTCCTCTCTGGCCTACCATCATTGCTTTTAAAAACCTGGAGCTATTATGATCTCTTAAGTTTCTCATTTGAGAGAGACAAAAGGACACGGGGGACCATGTGTGAGGGAATTGTATCCATAGTTTTACGTCGTAAAAGGCAGTTTCTTCTGGACTTTCAGTATCTAATCAGCCATAGGTAAAGGCAGTTCTTCCTGTGGATAATTTTACTTCTTCTATTTAAGCCCCAGGGTTAACTAAAAAACCACCTTGTGTGGACAAACCTGGGCTTCCTCGTACGTGCCTTAACTAATTCAGGTTAATATGATGTCTGGATGTCTGCCATATCTAATTATCTGACTAATTTGTATCCTGCTAACTTTGTTTTTCCAACACAGAAGTGGGATTGATTGTTAAACCCGGACTCAGTTAGCTCTGATTATTGCACGCTCCCGTTTTCCTATAAAGCGAACATGAGTTGATGGTCAAAACCGTCATCAACAGTCATATGTTTGACTGGCAGTTGCATAATATCAAACGCTAAGTAAAGATTGCTCTCTGTCTCATTGGAGCCAAAGGATCTTCTAAATTCTTGTTTTGTTGGTCTAAAATAGAACTCCCCTTGTATATGAAATGGTGACGTAGTCTACTAGTTTAGAGAAGTCTGTCTCTATAACCTTATACCCAGCCCATGCAACAATAACAAACAAATCCCTTGGAAAGGGAGATTCAGCATTTTATCTAGTCTCTTTTACATAGTGATCATGCTGAAAAGCCACAACGAACATTGAAAACATAGCATGATACCTGGGGCTTGAAGCATGACGTTGCTGGTAGGTTAGCATCTACCTGCTGGTAAAACAAGCATACTTTGCTAAGACAGGGTATGAAGTGAAGTATAGCTGTTTGTTTACTCTTGCCTTGCTGCTGTCCTTTGTTGTTGAGGAAGGACTAATTGGGTATGGAGCTGTTTGTACTTTCGTCCACAAACAATACTCAGAAATCTTGCCCAAGTCCAAGTCAGTGTCTTGATCATTTGTCGACTTTCTTAACAATGCGGACGCATTTCTACAAACTGGTCACACATACTGTCAGTGGTATTAAATTCACACATCTTTTACAAAGACACAGATACTCATTGCACATTTTTTTATTAATTCATGATTTTAATGTTTTTTACAGACATAAATAAGCAAATAGCCATTAGGGGAAGCTATTAATGTAATTTGACACTACTGATTTTGTATTACAGGAATGGTCTTGTTTATGGGGCACACACTGCATACTGGATAAGACTCTCCTCATTACCAGGGTCTGGAATGTTCCCATACCAGTTTCCCTTTCCACATGCCACTGTCACTGATGGTCTCTTTCATTCTGGCCTCTCTCGCCGCTTACAGCAGCAGCCTGCGTAATGTTTTTCAGTCCTGTGACTGATTTTTATCTCGCTAGCTTTCCAGGTTTTTTTGCGATAGACATGCTTTGATACCTCTGCGGCGGTGGTTTGAACGGATGAGGTCAAGCGGTCAGGTTGCGGTCAGTAAGTAAAGATATAGATTGTTAAAAGTACATCGCAGTCTACAGCGTAAAGGCGTCCCTCAGCTTTGGCGTTTTAAAGGCGCGGGCTACCTATCGCATTGAGAGGGTGAGACCAAATCTAATCGCAATAAATACAATTATTTTTAAGAGTTATGTGGGCGTACCCTTTTTATGACACATCCTGTTCCATCAATGTGATGATTGCATCTGCCTTATTCACAGGGGGACTGCCATTATGAAGTCACTGCTTCCATTAATAAATCCAGGGGGAAGGTGATCATTAAAGATTGTTGAATTGCAGGGATTTCAGAGCTTTTTCAAGGATGACTAGATTGAATTCCATTCCAAAGGCAGAGCAGAACAATACAGAACCTCAAGAACTCTTTTTATTTTTTATATATATATATATATATATATATCTTTCTAATATTTTACCAGCGTACCCTCTATAAGGACGTGTCTCAAGCCTGCTGCAGTTGGTGCTCGATAACACATTTACAGCCACCAGTGCTGCTTCGCTCAGCCCAGCTTAGCTCGGTTAGGCGAGTAGAGACTTGTTTGATTGGACAAGCACCGTGGGTGGGAATGGCCTGTCAAGTAGACTAGTAGGATAGGGTACGGAGGTTATTTGAAGCTATTTGTAAAGAAGGAAAAAAAAAAATTGGTGTTTCAAAAAGGTGTCACATTCTAAGAATTCATGAATAAAAAGACAACGATACATGCAGACTGTGGTAATTCCATGCATGTTGTTGGCATACATAGGAACACAGATTGTCAGGGACGCTTTTTCAGGAGTTGGAGCTCACTTAAACAAACAATGAATTAGGATCGGGTGCCGCTCGTTGTCTCATCAGGGCAGTTCCTCACCTCTTTCTGCTTTCCAGACCAAGGCTTGACCTCGACCCCGCCTTGCTGGCCGCACGCACGCACACACATTCACAAAAGTCACTTCATGTCCATTAGCCCAGTAAGGTGGACCTCCCTTAAAGTGAGATCTATCAAGAAAGGATACTTGTATAATTTGATAGAATTTCCATCAATCTATTGTTTTGCCACATCATATCCTTTCAACCATTGGTCGCTAAATAATTAGAATTTAAATGGCAACAGTGACTATTTACTTCATTCAACATGAAGAGTGACAATATTGTGTGAATTATCAGATGTTCATTACTCAGTACTTCCGTTGAGATGGTTCGGGCATAGTGAGGACGCCTCCCAGTCACCTTCCTTTTGGAGGAACACCGGCCACAGCCAACATGGGAGGAGAGCCCAGGACAGACCCAGGACACACCGCAGGGATTCAATCCATAATCAAGCTGATCTGGGAGCAGCTTGGATCCCCCCAGGAGGAGGTTGCCTGGCTGCTCTGCTTGCTCTGATGCCACCGCGACCCTGATCGGATAAGCGGCATGACAGTGGATGGATGGATGAACTGATGGATTTCTGGGTCATTAAGACTCCACTATCTTTGATATCCAGGGGAGGCCGCTAACCTAGGTTTAAAAAAAAAAAAAAAGAAAAAAAAAGAAAGAAAAAAAGCCATGCATTCACGTTTGTGACTGCGCGCTCACACAGTTGCAGTCACGCATAAACTCATATAAACACACGTATGCGCACATTCACAAAGATGTACACACACATATGCACAAAGGAATACACACACATATACTGTACATGCACACATCTTTCCTCCAAAGCCTGAGAAATACAAACAAACTATATTGTCCAGTTCTGGATTATTTCAGACAGCCAACGTGCAACCTAAAAGAGGACCAGGCATTTGTTCAGTACCTCAGGCTGGTCAGAATAGCTTTCAGAGATTTAAAAGTAATCTGCCACTGTTATGATCCCAGTGGACAGTTGATGTGTTGAACAATGCATTTCAATCTTTTTTGTTTCATCTCGTTTAATACCATTTCTGTCTGATGATATTAGAAACTCAATAGTATCATGCTAATACTGAGCACATCCTTTCAGTGGGTGATCTGTTACCAAAATACCAAAAAAAACAATCTGAACATTGTTTTCAAAAAGCAGGGCACCCTATGGTAATTGTTGGCTCGTTACAACCCCAGTGCAGACATAACAATGGGACAATCCTTTGCTTAAAAAACCCTTTAAACTATGTAACTTCCTGAACCTAAAATGATTCTGATGGAACCACTTGAAGCTCAAAGACATCAGTAATACTAAAACATCATAGACCTCAACAGAAAGTCATGTAGCCACACTGCCTCACAAACTTCATGATCCACGGGCTCCCAATAAGACACACATTTTACTGCTCTTTTTCTCTTGACTTTCATATCTATACAAGTCTCAGGGGCTGAGCACCCCAGATGGATGGGTTGTCATCAGTACTGTCCCCAGGGAGGTAAGACTGTCTCAGGTTGTGGTATGTGTGTGGTATCAATGTCAACAATGGTTACATTTAGAGAGAATTGAAAACGAGACACAGGTAGGTCTCGCCATTTTGAACACAACTATTATATAAAACTATTATTTTTCTTTCCTTTTTTTTTTTTCTTCAAAAAGGCCTCCTTTTTTATTTTGAGCCGACACGATTTGGTTTGTGTAAAGTATAGGGTAAAGTATAATTGTCAGTTGAGGTATATCCTATATACATTTCCTGTCTATGCTGTTGACAAAGTATCTGAGTGATTTATTCCCCTCCTTGTCACTGATGGGGCTTCAAGCGCTGTCAAGACAACTGACATTTACAAGTTACAGAGACTTACTGTTTCTTTCCAATGTACAGACTTGACTTTGTTACAGCAGAGATGTATTTTCTGACTGACATCCCCCCCCCATCCAAGAAGGCTATTGTAACATTTTGCAGCTGTCAAGTGAAAATGCCAGCAATGGCTTCTCATTACTAATGGAACAGCAAAAGGGTAGCCCTGAAAATAATACTTTTTGTTTTGTTGCGCAGGGATGTGCATTAAACCTGCACTGGTTTTTAAACCCCATTAGATAGATTATCAAAGGCAGAAAAAAACAACATGCCAATCTTTTACCATGGTGACAATCAAGGAGAGTGGATGAGGATTTCTAAACGCAGCGTATAGACAATAACATTTGCATGTTTCATACATGCAGCATCCATTCTCATTTGTGTAACAGAGTGCAGGCAACATTACCGATCGCTATAATCCCTCAAAGCTGGCAATCGTGATATGGCTGTTAATGTTGTCACCGTGCTGGTTTGCGCCTTCGGGACAATGGATCATTTGTACAATCATTTTCACTCCAGAAACGGTCTACAATGCAGGTATTGTGTTACAATAATGGTACAGTACATAAAAAAAAAAAAAAAACTACGTTGAAAAAAAAGCACTGAACGTTGTAGGGCCCGACGAAGGGAATCAAAATATCCCCGGGCCGGCTCGGAGTGGATCAGGCTCCACGTAGGGCGGGTGAGCAAGGCGAAAGTCGCTGCTTAATCTGCTTCCCGACAACGTGCTGATAGCTTTTATCAGCTGAAGAAAACGAATGTAAACCACCGCTGGTGAAACCGCCCATGTGTCCTCTGGCACCAGAAGCACAGAGGGATGTCCACGCAGAGGAGAGCGCTTGTTGGACCAGGGTAAAAAGCTGGCGTTGTAAGTACCTTTCAGTGCCCGCTGATTCACAGCACATTTTTAAATACACAGGTATTGCCCTCTGAGATACAACAGTGGGGGCCAAAAGCGCAGCTATGATTCTGTCATCAAGGGTCCATAGTGGGGAGCTGTTTACCAGCTGTTGCAATGCTCTGGTATACATAACAATGTCAAGTGTAACTCCCCCAAGGTTTGAGGTCCACGATCTCCTGAGAAATGCATGCTCTTATGTTGCAGCAACGGACAAATATTTCTTACTAGTGTTCAAGGAAGTGTGTTGGAGAGCTGTATTTGTGAACATAGACATATATACATAGACGCTTCGGCCCGACACGACACGTCGCCGCCATATTGGACCGGGCAAGACCGGCTTAGACTGGAACTAAACTGTAAAGAAATACATGGTACGTGGGGGAGCTGCGGTTTTTCTGGATACAAAGCACTACGATGTTTACATTTCTCAACTGATTTCAATGAGCCGTGTTTATATTCAAGGCTTTATGATCTACGTGGAGTAGAAAGAAAAGTTTTGAAATGTTCTTTTTTTCTACTCGCTTTCCAATCTCATCTTCAGTTCCATAGATGCAGGTGTTCCTGTCCTAGCAGCTGTCAACAAGCCAAAACCAGGACACACCAAAGGGAAGACACTGGGTTGTAATTCTCCAGACCTGCCAGACGTAGATCACCCTGCCTAGAACGCAGACTCCTCTTTACCGTCTATAACTCCACTAGGGGCTAAAAGAGCTCTGTCACAGCCCACCTACGGCAAGACATTGCAACTTGTCACTTGACATCAACTGAAAATGTCAACTCAGGTTAAAGGCCTCAACTTGTGAGAATTGAGAATGCTGAGGTGCTGCTCACTGGAACTAGTCTGGTAATCATACACACTGACACGGACATTTCAGGGACCTCACCTTATAAATGAAAGAGTTTCCATGTAAAACAAAATGCTCAACTAATGCTCACTTTTCGGGCAGTGGAAACTTAGAGGGCTATTTTGTGATATTAGGGAGTTTTCCTTTGACATCAGAAACATACGTATGAACGCATTCTCCTTACAGTGCTGGCGATGCACGTATGATAAAAAATAACACCTGTGCCAGGGTGGAGCTGACGATAAAGCAACGACATTGACGTTGATGGTCTTCATGAAGATGACTGACAGATGTAGAGAGTTATGTGGAGAGGGGGAGACACAGGAAAATGCCCAGATGAATGCAATCAAGGGTTGAATGTGAAAAATGTTTGAAAAACTTTAGAGAACAGCTGAAGAGAATTACACATATATAATAAATATAGTTCAATGGAGACATAGGATAGACAGCGGTAAATAAGATATCAAAATGAACTTCCAGGAAGTTGTTATGCACAACATAGCAGTAAAATTGGATTGACAGGCTCTTTATAACCAACTGACTGGGAATAATGAGGGAGGGAGATGCCAATTTTGCCAAAGTGATTCTTCATTGATATGAAAGCAATGTTACAGTCATTTAATTCATTCCCTCAGGTCATCATTATTACTAGCCTGCCATTGACTAGCAAATGTTATCACCATCACTGCCAGGTACTGCCAAGAAAAATGATAAATCAAACACATGCTAGGACAATTATACAATTTACCCATGATCCAACAGGCGGGCTACCAGAACATATTACTGTACTACTCAGACGTTCAACATAATGACATCAATTAGATCAAAACCATAATTGTTGGTGTTGCTTTACAGTTCCCACTAAGGTATTTTGTGGGTTTTGAAGAACTAATTTCTATGTAATCTATACAATTCAACAAGAACAAAATAATGATTCAGGGAATCTAGTCTTTTGACCGTGAAGGTGCCTGAATATCCCTTATGAAAAAGTCACATGTGGAAATGACATGTGGAAAACAACATGTGAGTGTTATCACATGTGATCTTGAACCACATGTGGTTTTTGGACACGTGTTTTAGTTTTTCACATGTGAATATTCCCACATGTGATTCAGCATTGTCCACATGTAAACCACCTGTGAATGTTCCCACATGTGTGTTTTACATGTTGGTTTTTCACGTGTTTTACATCACATGTGATTGTCCACATGTAAACCACATGTGCATGTTCCCACATGTGGTTACCATGTGGACAACATTATAACCCTAACCCTATTGCTTTTTAAATATTATTTTATAATATTTATATTATTATTATATTATTTTATATATGACATTTCAGTAGTGCACAATTTGTTTCACATATTTTCATCTCACATTATATGTAAGCATTTTTACTTTTACTTTATGTAATAAATTCAGTTTACATGTGAATAAAGCCAATCATGTGAAATTGTCAAATTCACAAGTGACTTTGTCACCCATACTTTTTTTCACATGTGAATAGGGACAATCACATGTAGAAATGTTAAATTCACATGTGATTTTGTGACATACTTTATTTCCACATGTAAAAAAATCAGTTCACATGTGGATAAAGCCGATCACGTGAAAATGTCAATTCACATGTGACTTTGTGACACAGACTACATTTTCACATGTGGAATTTTTATTTCACATGTGAGTAAAGACACATAAAAAACCCTGCATTTTCACGTGTGAAATCTTTGAGATCTTTGAATCGAAGATTTCACATGTGACTTTTTCGTAAGGGATGTTGCCAAATAGGACAGGAGTTTAGGTCAGTTTATCTGAGACATTCTAAAATGATTTCTGGAACACAGTTTCCACTGTATACAATTATTGCAATGAGATGATTGGTAAGTTGCAGCAAGTAGATCCTTGTAAAATAATAAAGCAATAGCAATGCTTCATTTTCTTCTACTGTTGGCCTCTGAGGAACTCTGGAGCAAGTAGGGGGTTAAGCCCCCTGCACAAGGGCGGTTCAACAGTACATGCTGAGGAAGGGGAAAGCATAATTGTTTACTTCCCCCTACTCAGAGTTTCCCAGAAAGACCAAGATTCAAATTGGCAACCCTCCAGTCACAAACGCGCTTCGCTAACCATTAGCCTACCTGGCTGCCTAATAGTGCAGGCGCTGGTCTTTGAAGTAAATGTATGTGGTAGAGATTCTATTTTTTTTTTAATTCTGAGACAGTACCATGTCCCATGAGCAAAGGACAAAATATCCTCTCTCTCCCTGAAGTTTGTTCACAGACTACCTGTCCGATGATAATTGTTCAGATTTTCTATATATTGCTGTATTGCACAGTTGTCTGGAGAATTAAGAATCAGACAGTAATTTATTTTTCATTCAGCAAAGCAAGCTACCACTATCAAGCTTTCTGTTGGATGGCTACTGCTGTGACATCAGCTTGCCATCAAGTAATCAAAATAGTTTAGCTAGCAATAATACTAGTAATTTAGTAGTAATGATGTATTCAGAGGTCACTAAGCTATTTTCTCCAATTGTATGTCTTGTCGTCCCTCACTACATATTTACCAACAGCACAATGTTCCTGCAGCTAGCTAATGTTAGCTCATTACATTTTTCCCTTAGCCCAATGTTCCCTTAGCCGTATGACCCCTCAGCCCTACAGTATGTTCACTCAACTCTAAATTACATTAAAAATTAAAAGGGGACATTAATAATATACCAGGATGAAAATCTAAATATCTCAGTGGCTGCACTCCATGACCATGAGCAGTCCCATTACGTGAGCATGAAAAGCCAAACCTGTTCCTGAGAAGATGCTGCAACTTAACTGAGGCAGAATATGACTGTAAATAAAGCAGAGCTTGCATTATAAGACCGGTTTACTTACAATATAATACCGAATGTGTGTCATTCAGATTCCTGCTATGCTCTTTTGCTTCTTCCTCATCTTTTCACCTTCTTGTCTATCTTCATTATGTCTAAAAAAACAACAGTTAAGCGGTCTCACCACTCTCATTAAGGCCACGTCCACACGGAGACGGAGACGACTTCGTTTTGAAAACGTTTTCCGTAAAGACGGAACCGTTTCAGGAAATGTGAGTCCACATGAAAACGCTAAAAACGCTGTAATATATACAACCGGCCAGTGGGTGGCGCTGTAACGCAGCCGCACAAATACAACAAAACGGAGAAGAAGAAATAGAGCATGCGTATAAGTGTAACAATGAACAAGCAAATAAACACAAGAAGATTTTGCTGCAATAGCGATATCAAGCTAAGTAGCTTCTGCAGAACGAGCTTGACACTGTAGTCCGCCATAGTTGTTGTTAGTTGTTAGTTATAGTTGTTGTTAGTTGTTAGTTATAGTTGTTGTTGTTGTTGTTGTTTCTGGTGGTGGGGTTAGCGCATGCGCGACGTACGGAGGCGGTGCGTTTCCAGAAAGATGCGTTTAGGGCTGTCCACACGGAAACGCCAGGGTAGCGTTTTCGGATTTATCCACTCTGGGATGCGTTTTCAAAAATGTGCGTTTACGGTCTCCCGAAACGCCGTTTTCGTGTGGACGGAAGTAGGGATGGGCAATTGAAGCTTCATGAAGCGTTGGGGCGGTTCTTCCTGGTTGTGCCGGAAAATGAACCAACGCTTTGAAGCTTTGACACCACACAGAACAGTGACCTCTGGTGGTGGAAAAAAAGTACATCATCTGTTTCAATGTGTCAGTGTCACTGTTTCACTCCGATATGTGCACAATAAAAGCCGATAACAAAACTGTGTGTTCATTTTCCTTCTCGTGCATTATTGGTTTCA
>OMKK01086466.1:4606-25787 GCA_900302305.1 Polymixia japonica
TAAAAACTCCACCCTTATATGATTCGGAAATTGTTGACATATGCAGGGAGTAAATTACCAAGGAGACTAGACACTGGCCCTGTGGCAGATTTATGGGAGCATGACAGAATATTATATATCATATCATATCTCACATCACATATAACGTCACATCTCGTCACATATCACATCACATCATATCATATCATATCTGCCATCCCCACAGTACTGCAGAGCTAATATATAGCTGACTTTATTTGAAATGAAAGTAGACATCCAACACAAGTCATCTTAGTAATGTTTAATACATTCTTTTTAGCCCAAACGAAGAGACAGCTTAACCTCCTGAGCTATAACACACTATTGGCCTATTAGCCTGTAATGCACCCGCTACTCATTTTTTAGAAAAGAAACTTGATGTTTGTACTGTTCCTCTTCTCACATTTAGTCACCCTTCCCTGGAGATGATGAAGAAGAAGTGTTTGACAGCATCGTCAATGATGAAGTGCGCTATCCTCGCTTCCTCTCCCCTGAATCTGTGTCCATCATTCAAAAGGTTGTCCTTTGTACTTTATCACCCTGGGTTTTAATTGAGTAAGAGGATCTATGTAATAGGTTTCCAAATTGATCTTTGAATACATGAGCTTAATTTACTGGATGTCTCAGACAAGTTTTTTCATGTTACACCATTAAAGCACTAATTGCCCGGGATATATTCATAGCAACGCGAAGTTTGACCTGCCACAGACAAATTGAAAAATTGAAAATTGTAAAATTGAACACATCTTTGCTGGAGACAATGACCAAAAATAATAATTTACAATATTGATAGTGATATTTTTCCAAGTAAAATGTGCTCCTAAATTGAAACAATAATAATCGTCCCTACTTTGATCTCAAGTTGCTCATGTACTTCATGTCACAGTTTTAGACAACACTTTATCATTTTAGGAGCACATAATAGTACAGGGGTAGCACTGTAAAACCCTGCAAATAATTACCAAGCCCTGGTTGGCCATTTACTGGAAATCCGGTTTACCCAAGACAAGAAAGATTCTGAAAGTGTTGTAAATGGCTTTAATTTGACATTTGTTCCAGAAGAGAAAAGGCGTGGCATTAATATAGATGATTCTATGCTGTCATACTGACTCCCCCTCCCATGTTCACTGTGTTTTAGCTGCTGCAGAAGAACCCAGAGAGAAGGCTTGGAGCAGGAGAGCAGGATGCCAGTGAGGTCAAGAGGCACCATTTCTTCCAGGTTATTATCCTCCCTGGCACTGCCAACAAACCCTCCAGATGAACCACTTTTTCTACTTTGTTTGTAAAAATAAATCTGGCAATTTTTCTCAACTGCCGCAAAGAGATGGTGTATCCATATCCAAAACACTGACCACACGCTTATAGTCAAAACATCAAATAATTCCAGGTTCTGTTAGGAATATGTAATGCATCAGTCCAGCAGGGGTTATCTTTATCCATCTCAAATTCTAAGGGTTCCTGTCTTCACAGGGAGTGCAGTGGGAGGATCTCTTGGCTAAGAAGGTGAAGCCACCATTCCTGCCAGCTATCAAGGCTCCAGAGGATGTCAGTAACTTTGATGAAGAATTCACTCGCCTGAAGCCAGTCCTCACCCTTCCACAAACACCTTGTTTTCTCACCACTGAGCAGCAAGAAATATTTGCTGACTTTGACTTCTCCTCCATGAGTTGACCGAAAGGATTCGCCTGCTGCACTACCAGATCAGTGGCAGCTCCTGTTGTCAAAACATTTTTGAAAGCTGAGAAGCCACAGTCCTCTTACAGTTCCACATCTTCTGGTTACTCCGTTCACTGCAACACACTCCACCCAAGTCCTTTTGATACAACACTTTCCAGCCAACTTGGCCTGGCCGCCATCTTTTTTTTTTTTTAAATCCTTATCGATTGTCAGTAACTCTTATTACACACTTCTCTTTTGTCTCTGACAAAAAGCATTTACCACTATTTTGCATTTTGTACGTGGCTTTGGCCGCAATGATTGTATACTACTTGTTTGATGCCTACTGTTAAGCTAGCTAAGACCAGAGGCTACACATTTATTATTATGCTTTGTATGAAATATGTCACCAGTGCAATTATGAGCTCTGAAATATTTTATTAGCAACTATGACATTGTCTTCCCTATCGGACCTCAGCTTTGTTGTAACTTCTGCATTGTGTAATTTTAATGAAGAATTTTGACCCAGTCTGAAGCTTTAAATATGCATTGTTCTACTTTGTAAAACTATTGCCACATGAATGTTCAGATGTTATGTACTGAACACCCATGTATTTGCCAATCACGTTGTAAATTTAGATTTTTGCATATAGAACTATATCTGAGGCAAAAGACATTTGTTCACTAATTGGAGATGTGCCTGTATTATTATTTTTTTTATTATTGCGCTACTGTCATGAATCTATGTATGCAAGCATGTTTAAAACAAATCAGCTGTGTATGTTGTGGCAAAAGGGAAAAACAATTTGTAAACTCCATGAAGGAAATATAATAGTAAGTAATAAATTTACATCTACTACAGTATGAATGACTGGGAAACTCTTGATGAAACATTAATTTATTGTTGTCATACTGCATTTTCAAAGTATTACAAAAACATTGTATGACAGTATTGCATATGACTGAAGTACACATCATGAATCAAATGATATTTCATTTAAACCACATCTCACACCGATACTGACTAACCGGAAGCAATCAGCACTTATTCCAATACTACATAGGTACAATAAGTTAAATACCACATTTATTGTTCTCATAAAAGTGTACTATTGCACAGAGGGTAACTATTATGGGAACACTAAACAACATATTGCACTTGAAGCTTTCTAACTTTTTTTAGCTATTCCATAGCATTCATAAAGTTACTGTATTAAAACTACCATCATATAAAAGTCGGTTTTCGATTCCAAAATAGTAGTTAAAAAATACTAAACTGTTTAAAATGCTGACCATCGAAAAGTGAAGCCTATTTTCATTTATAGCAGTGATTGTAACCAACTTAGATGCTTTCACTTTAACAGACTTTAAAGATAAAAGCTTTTGAGCTGAGTTGACCCTGTAAAACCATTTTGTGTATAAATAAAACTCAGCAATTACACCATAAAACATGAAACAAAGGAATGTACTTTCAACACCAAAATGACAAATCAATTGCAACTGAAAGCGACTGACCCTGGTGAGTGAATATTGTAAAAAAATATACCAACCATTGATTTGAATTTTCTACACATGCTTGGAAAAACGCTTTGTTTTTTTTCAATCAAAGATTTATGAAAGTATAAACATATGTGAAAAGTAAACAGTTAAATAGTTAATTAACAGTCCATCACTCAGGTTTACCAAGTGACTTTCATGGTAAGACCTGAAGTGCTTCAGAGTATTTCAAAACATCTAATTACTGAACACATAAATCATTCAAGGGATGGAGCAGGAGTGAGGTCAAGTAGGATGGGGATGCATAAACAAGCAACTTCAAGCTTGTATTAAGACAGGGCTATCCAGTCCCTGATCAACTTGAACCACAGCTCCTAGAGTGGGCAATACTGCCAAAAATCTTGGTAAAACTCCCGCTCTTAAGGAAACACATACGGGATGACCTTATCTTATTACACTTTTAAGATTGTAAACAACTGTTGACATGAAACAGCTTTAGTGCAGGTAGCTACCTCACTAAACCGGGTCACTACCCTCCCTGAAGTATACCTGTTCCCACACCACTGTGCCCCATACACAGAAGAACCCCCAGAGGTTGTGGAAGGTGCCACGGTCGAAGGGGTTCTCATCCACACCACAGTGCTTGAGGTAGGAGATACGGTGGCGCGACATGAACTCCCAGGTGGTGGTGTTGAGCGAGACCAAGTACAGGTGGGAGCCCAAGAGGAGCAGCACGGTCAGGGAGAGCAAGGCCACAAGCACGGCCACACCCAGCAGCATGCCATTGGTGCGCAACCACAGCTGCCAGGTGGGACCGTAACGGAAGCCTGTCCTGAGAAAAACAACCACAAAGTATGTTTTGTTTTTTGTTTTGTTTTGTTTTTCAGAAAGAACAGAGCGGGAAACCCTCACAGCCCTACTCTACATGTACTGAAAGCACTATACTCACCAGGCCATGTGCAGCCCCCATAGCAGAACCAGCAGCTGGACGGCCAGGTAGAGCACAAACCAACGGTGGTTCTTCTCACCCACACAGTTCTCAATCCAGGGGCAGTGGTGGTCATAACGCCGCACACAGTGCTGACATGTCTGGCAGTGCTTGGATCTCATTGGCTGCTGCTCAGAATACAGATATTTGGAGTTAAAAGTGGTTTTAGCCCAGTCACACAAGTGGAGGTGGGTTGACATTAAAAACAATACAGTATGTTACAAAGCTATGTAAAGGTATATGCCCAATTTGACATCCTGTATTTTCACACAGAAAATATGAGGGAAAGTAGTTAATCTCTGCAGGAGTGACCTTCCTGCAAAAAAATCCCCAAGAACAAGGCATAAACTGATCCACTTAGTCAAAACCGTACAACAGCGTCCAAAGATCTGCAGGCCTCTCTCACCTCAAAAACAATGTACTATGGACAGAAATGTAATTTTTTGGCCAGTAGGAGGCTGGTTATGTCAGGCAAAAACTTAGACGTTAGAAACTTACCAGCAGCGCATATCTCAATATCAGGCTCCAATACAATCAACTCTCCACTTATTTTATGGTTATTCAGAATTCCTTTTGAATAAGAGCAATGCACTTTTTGAATTGGAACCATTTTATTAGCTAGCTGGAGAGTAAACAAACAAGCTAGCTTGCGCAACCATGTCCCTCTAGAGTCTAAACACTAGGCATGGATGTGTATACTTTGGCATTTTCCCAAGCCCTACTGAAGTCAATCTAACTTTTGATACAATATTCGGTTTGCAACCCTTTTTTCAGTACAACTTACGGAGACACCCTACTATACTACTATACTATACTATGAGCTTCCCTGTTTTCAAAAAGGACATGTATCATGATTTTTGAGGACTCAAACAATAGCCCCGAAGGATTATACTGAGCCTGATATTTAAGATATTGTATAATGTTTTGTTGCTGCTAGAGGTAGTATGGGGTATGTAACAGAGAACTTGTTTGCTAGGCTAACCCATTTGTTATTCTATACCATTGAGGGCTCTCCCACATCCAGTAAGGCTTTAAGTGTTAATTTGCAGCCTGAGAAGCCTTCTGGAACCTTGAGGTCAGAGGGACCCATTAAGAAATGATAAACGACAAACCCATGCCACATGAGCTCCTAAAAGCATGTTCACACAGTGGACAACACACCTGAAGCAGGCAATGGCCACAGCGGCGCTGTCTGAGTGATTTGGTGGTGGGTGGAATCATGTCCTGTTGCTCCTCAGTCACACCCAGGGTGAACTGTTGGAACAGAGGGGAGAGACAAAAGAAACTGGTCAGCAAAGGCCTTGTCTATTGTTTTTATTGTATGCTAAACTTGGCCCATTGTTTCATAAGTATATATATGTGTGTGCTTGTATGGGATTTACATATCCTCCATTAGCCACTCTATTTGTACAAAACATTTTAAAATTGCATTAAATATCCAATTTATACTTGAAAACCTAAGTATATAAAGGAACTAACTGATACAAACTGCCCACTACATGGTGGTCAATGTAATAGAATTTGGTATTAATTGTAAGACAACAGAAACACTAGCATTGTAAAATAGTAAAATAGAGAACATATTATTGTATACGCAGCACTTATGTATGTATGTATGTAGTATGTTATATGTTTGCTAATGGATCAGCTACTAACATTAAGCAAAGTAGTTTCATGTTACTGTATTTCAAAGAAGAGAAGGCAGCTCATCAACTTGAGAGCCAGAAAGCTGAGATCATATAAAGGAAAAAAAAGAAATATATATATATATGCAAGCTGGCTTACTGCAAATAGGCTCTTGCAACTAATCAGTTTGTTAAGTGTGGTGAGGTTGATTTAATTTTAAGTCACTTAAAACAGTTAACAGGGTTTCTACTAATCTTTCCCACTTCCAGCATGAGCCTACGTCAATGGATAAATCCAGTGGGTTGTTCTGGCTCCTCGTTTTAACCTATTAATCCAGACCTGTCTTTGTGCCTAGATTCTGACAAGCATAACCATTGTTTGACTAACGAGTTGTACATACATCATCTATAAATACTAGGCCTGGAGTACCATATGTCAGAAAACAACCCATTACATGCAGAACCCTTGGTCTGGATGAATAAATAACATTGTATGTATTTATGGCAAATGATTTAAAAAACTGCAAGCTAAAAGCTAAACCACTTGCAAGCCGTGTGAGTTAAACTGGGCACCAAATGTTACAAAATGAAGCTACATTAAATCCTGTAATGGACTTTCCGTCACCAGAATAGGGAATAAAAGTCATGCTTTTGCACTCTGGTAACTGCACGCTAAAGTCTGTGATTCAGAAAAAGTCTTAATTTCTCCATAGGGGATTTGATACATTATGACACTATTAGTACATTGTAATAAACATGACACCAACTCCATTTCCATGTAAAAGTTTTACTTATTGATTGTAATTACTTGTGGGCTGTTCCAAGTTTTTACAAGACAGTCGTAACCCTTAAATTTAATTTAGATTATAATTTTTAGTGCTATCTGTTAAAAAATGATTGTTCTGGTTAATGTAGTTAAATATTAATGAGAAATTATTTTGAATTTGAAAACTTAAAAAAAGAAATATGGGTTTCTCAAGAAAACGTGCAACCTGTAGGGGCGCTGGTTGTCACTTTCCCTCCTCATTGCTGTTATCAACTAAAAATAATAATTTTAAAAAATTCTGTTCAAGTGACTCTCCAAACCAGCTAAAATAAAAAAGGTTCATAACGTTCCTCATAAAGTACTTTATATAATTTGTTACAGTAACCAAAATGTTACCTAGAAATGCATGTTATCTACAAATTTGAAAAAAGGTATGTTGATGTAAAATGAATAAAACCATAAATCACCTGCAAGTCACCGTCATCCGACAAGATGAAGCCAGGGTCCATAAGTGAGACAGCAAAATAAAGCAAAACCGAGACCAGCACCAGCAAGACGAAGAGCACAGGCTGAACTAGCTTGCCCGTTTCCTCCTCCTTCCTCAGATCTACATCCAAAAAGAAAAATATTTAATATGTATACTATACCACGGATAAGACTCCAATAATATTAGCTGAGAACCCAATGCAAGCTTTTGGTCCTGCACAAATCTAGCACAAATAATAATAATCATAATATGGCTGGGCCTACAATAAATAAAACACACAAAAAATAATTACACAGTAACATTCTTGCCCAGGCAGAACAGAGATGTTGCTATTGACATTGTTGGTTTTAGTATATATTTGCTATGTATGATTGTATGCATATTTATAATAACTTAGCCCATTACTATCATATAATGTATCATTCTGGGACAGGCTTACCTGTGTCATGTAGGAAGAGTATTAAGGTGATGACCCATGTCAGAATAACATGAGCTGTTCTTACGAGAAACCCTGAGCCAAATACATTTTTGAACATGGTCCTAGCATTTTAGAGCATCCATCGCGATCTTCAGGTGAATCCAACTCCGCTACATGACATGAGGGCAGCTCAAGTGTTACTGATGATAGCCACTGCGCAGAATAATTGCTGGATACCAATGCTTCATTTTTACAATCACGATAGTTGCAATCTACCCAGTTAGCGACCTTAATGAAATGATTAACGTTGGCTATATGTTGCGAATGTTTGCGTTAGCATTCAGCATCTGTAACGCTGTTCGCTCCGCGATAGTCTGCGAAATTAATGGCGATTGATCGAGCACACAACACTAACTATACTTTAAAACAAAACACATTTCAGCTTCATATTCCTGAAGCAAAAAATAAACCCCACTACGATGCAACGATTTTGAGGGGTGATAAGCCGTCGATCGCTTCCCTCTAATAAATGTGTTTATTGTTGTCATTGTTAAAAACTCGACTGTGGTTGGCCAGTATCTGTCACGTGATCAGAGATAATATGGTGTGCAGTAGGGGACATTTCACATTACCGTACTAATGTCAACAGAAATACTAGACCTTAAGGGGGGAAAAATGATTCACTGACAGTTGTCTGCAAAAGTCTTTCATTATTCACTTCCTTTTTGTTCTAAACTGGGGAAAATATTACATTGTCCAGAATGCTTTTGTTTGACCCTAAATCTTTTAAAAACAAACCAAATGAAATGTTTGATAATGGTGGTGTTGGGTCCATGTATCCTCCGTCAAAAGCTGTGTTCAACTTGTTTGATAACAATGGTGATAAATTAGTTTTTCGCTTTTGTTATTATATCTATATTATTTTCCCCTGTTATGCAATTGCATGCACCTCGCGGGAGCGCGCACAGCTAAAGGGAAATCTACCAGACATTGTGATTTTTAAGGCAAAGTACTGTTTTAAAACGACTCTTTGTCAGCTTTATTAATGGTGATAAATTCTCTTAAGTTTATAGTTTTGGAACGTTTTAGAGTCATCGATGTTTGATTAGACTCAGTAGCATTTCCTTGATACAATTGGTCTGAAATTTACAAGGTTTCCTTGATTAATATCTCAATATTTCTTAGGGTGAAGTCTTCGGTGTTCTTTGTCGATGTGTTTTAAACATAGGATTTCAAATAGTTATACTAAAATTAGGTTTTTAAATGCGGAAAAAAATAATGTGTCAAATTCACTCTGTCAAAGTCGATCAAATTAAGTATGTGCTGATATATGATTCGTATCAAACTTTGATTTGAAGTGTCATTAGGCCTACTGAGTGTTTAGGGGTGCATGTGTTATTCGGCAGAACTGATTGTTGCTGCCGAGTAATGCATCCCATATTATTTCATCTTAGGTCATCATTAAATGTAAATCTAGTTTGACTGGGCTTCATTTCCAAAAGTTATCTTCAGGCTAAAATGATCTTAGTCCATTTCTGGAGATCTATTAATCAAATGGTTTTACCAGCGTATGTTTTGTGCCGTTTTGGCTCGACAGTGTGAATTTCATACATTTAATAATGACCTGGGATCTGGGACCAAAACGAGAGGTTTAAAAAATGCTGACATATTTGCCAATTTCGGGCAGAGCATCTTTAAACACAGTTGGCAAGCCAGTGATGCAGCAAGTTGACATGGATACAAAAACTGCTATGATTCACTAATATACAGTAGACTCTGTTGTTCATGTGGCATGTGTTTGTTTTTGCAACAGGAATAAAATCATCTTATATTCATATGGATGTGATCAAAGAAATTTATTAGAGACATTTTGTTGTTTTCAAAAAAGTAAAAATATTTTTTTCCCCTGGCTAATAATCGCACAGTATTATAACTGTTTTCTTATGCTGTGTGGGAGCTTGACTTTGTCTCGTTCCCTTTATTTTCTTTTTTCTTACATTTTCTTTTGTTATATTGTGAGAAATTAAATCACAATTAATGACAAATATATATCAGTTTACATGTATTCATTGTAGGCTACTGATCCTGACTTGTCTCAATTGTTTCTCACAAGTAACATTGCTAAATTTTATTTTATAAAGCTTACATCAACAAAATGGCACTTAATGAGATGCACCAACATGGCAGTTTGACTTCATCAGCCATCCCACAGCGCAATGTGTCCAAACATCTACTCCAGTTCAAACAGAGTTGGAAACATTTATTTTGTTTAATTTATTGTGCCATTGGGTTGGGGGTATTTGAAGAACCAGCATCCAGATAACCATCTTTATGCACCTGGTCCATTGTAGATTGAATTGACGCTGCCATCAGACAATATTCTATTGAGAATGAGAAGTTTTATGGAGCCTGCAGTTCTCTTGCCCTTTTTTCATCCAGATGAAAGGGCGTTGTTAAAGTCTTCCCTCTCAGAAGCTGCTCCAGTCCCTGAGAGAGAGAGAGAGAGAGAGAGAGACCATGGTTTAAATCATAGCACCCTACTACATGAGCTGGGGAGGAATAACCCCTGCAGGGGAATACTGAAGATGACATCTTATGCTGCCCATACAAAATTACTTTTAACTATCGTGTGACACTCTCACATTAATCTGTCACAAATCTCTGGGTCTTTAGATCTAGAGGTGCACACAACATAAGATCATGCAGAGGGAAACGTGCAGTGTCACACATTATGAGACTCCAGCAGGACTCGCCATCCAACATGTCTTGATCCTTCTCACAGGTTTTGTCATGTTTTGTTTTTTTTATGTGCTGCCTGAACAGTGACATAAGCCAGCACTGTAAGTAAGTAAGAGAACTCAGCTCATTGGCTGTTCACAGTGTAAGATAATAAATCACTTTGAACATTTACACACAACCCAAGCCAAGACTGAAGACTTCTGATAATACTTTAAAAAATGTGATTTTGTCAGAGTGGTCAAGATGAGAAAAAGACTATTAAGACAGCTCCAACTGAATCTGTGACCATCTCACACTGATAAAAATCACAAGTCTCTTCTCTCCTTATCAATTATAAGTGGTCATTCCCAATTCCATGTTTTCATTTATACTATTGATGACCTCCGAGTGGAGCGTCGCTCAGGAAGGTGAAGGTGAAGCTACACCCAGGAAGCTATACATACCCCACATGTAGCATCAACTGACGCCTGGGTGAGTAAATAATAACTACATTTTAATTTGTTGGTGAACTATTCCTTTAAGTCCAACCTGACCCCTATGTCAGGCTTATACAACCTGTACACTAATCATTTGGATTTGGAACTGCAGGATTTTCATGGTCTCACCTCTCCAAAGTAGGACACCAGTGGGGAAATCTCACATTGTGCTGGAGGATGGTCCTCACCTGACACCCTAACAAAACAAACAAACAAACAAACAAACACACACACAAAACTTCAGTTTTACATTTGAGATTTTTTACATTTCTGAATTAGAAACAATAAGAGAACCTCCAGATTTTAATACAATGTAATTTTACAGAAGGTGTGACTAAAATGTTTTCCTCCAACCTGGGTGTAACAGGGAGGGTATTCCCCTGTTCGTCCAGGAACGTTGCCCCGGCAGCCAGGGCCCAGCGATAGTGCTGAGCCAGCAAGGAGCATCTAGCTGTTGTTGGGTTATCCTTGGCTGCTCCATCTGCATTCTTTAGGGGAGAAAACTCCTCCTCCCTCAGTACCTCAAAGACCACAAAGTTCCTTAAATAATAAAGAGCAAATAACTTATGTATGTATACTCATAAATGAGACATGATGTATGGCTCAAAGCAGGATGTGGTTCTCAATGTAGACAAAAGCTTAGGTTTAGCTCCTCCCATTTAACAGAATTCTAAAGCAATTCTCGCTATGAGATATCATTTGGTGTAGAGTTACACAATGTTTGTCATTAAAGTTTCATGAGCCTCTGCAAAAGTTTACATTGGGGGTAATGAATACGAAATGACTGAGCCATTCACCAGTGAGGTAAAGAGACAGAATAACAGTTATCAATACCTTGAGAACGGAAAGACGTCAAAAACAAATTTCTCCATTTTTATGCCATTAGGTTTGGTGGGTTTCACTTCATTGCCACATCTGTCCACGAATGGCACTTTCTTGATGGCTATGTGTTGTTTCAATTGGCCTTCAAACTTGCTGTAAGATTATAATAATAAGTATGAAATCAAAACCAGTTGCCTTCAGGCAATATAACATAATATAAGACTGTATAATTCTGGGGTTAAGACAGGATGTATTACAGTACATGGAGATGTCAATGTTACAAACCAAGCAAAAGTTGTGCCATCTTCCAGCTAATGCCCTGACTAATATAGCAATTGACAGTGTATCAGATACCGATAACAAAGGTGGAGAAGTATGCAAAATAACTAGCTGGGAAATGTTAAAACATGGCTAAAATTCCCACACTGGCTTAGCAATGTGACACTTTTTTCTAACGTGATAGGGGAATTCAAATGTACAAAAGAAAAACAACAGCTGGACACTACTGCAGTCTAGGGACACAGCATGAAGAACTGTAGAGTCTACTCTAGCAACTGGACAGGAATGGACCTCCAAATCAGCAGCAAGCACAGTTGATGATTAGACCATTGTGATCAGAGATAATGCAGGGAAAGGGCAACAGGTTCTGGAGGCCTTGTTCTGGTCACAAGCAAGCCTGCATAAAACAAAGCAACACCCTTGTCCCACGAAGCTGTTGTTTGAATCAATGGTAATCAATGATATTTGGTCACAAATACTTAGGTGAGAGCTGTGAAGGTGTAAGCTTAGTGTAGGTGTAAACAGCTGAATACAGGGTTGATCAGTGTTGAGAGTGGGTTTTGAGAGGGCAGGTTCTGGGATGCTAGACCAGTCACAGGACTAATTATAAAAAAATATCTGGAAAGGGAGGTCCCTCACCTCACTCACGTCACTTAAATGATCTCTCTCAACTCACCAAAATGCAAGCTAGCTCTGTTTTAATTACTGCACTGAAACAAATTCCAATCAACTCTGTTGTACAACAGCACAAGGGATAGTTACATTAGACCCTATGTACAATAATGGTAAATAAATACAAGCAAGTTGCTTACTGTCAATTCTGGGTGAACATTATATTATCTTACACAATGACCTGCAAAGATCCATTACGGTTCTTAAGAAAATAAATACAAATACTTAAGTTAAATATTAATATTAATTTAATTAAAATGGTTCTGTTCTAGCCTTTCTCAAACCTCACTAAAACAATTCATCACAAGTCTGCAAATTTGGTCCCATGCTTTCAAAAGTTAGCAATTACTAATTTATTATATAATTACTATTATTTCTTGGGGTAAAGACATGTAGAGAGAAAGGCTCTCACTTTGCCACCTCCTGCAGAAAAGCCCTGGAAAAGAAGTGGTTGCAGATGTTTCCAGCACTGTAGAGCAACTCTCCATCAGGTTGTCTACTCTCAGCCAACTCTGGTTGGAACTCACTGTACTCCACCACCTGGTTGACCCCGCCAACCCTACAAACCACCCCCACCGGCTCCGCAGGGTATGCCTTCTCCACCACCTTTCAGAAAAGAAGGATGAGAGCAAGTTAGGCTTAAAGGAATACACTGACTATCTGGGAAATTTGCCCTTTGGACAACTTACTGGTTATGTGATGAGAACACAGCCATAAAAACCACCAGGTTGAGCCATGTGTTATTACAAATAGCTAAACATTCAGTTATAGAGTTGCAACAAGTTCTCATTTTATAATTTTTGGGATACTGCAAGTCTCATGTGAAACTTAAATGATGTATGCTGAAGTGTTGGCATTATTTACTGGCGCAAACAATCTATCGGAGATACACGGATGGTTCCAGGACTGCCCAATATACCGGGCATCCAACGGTACACGTGGTCTGACGGTTTTGGATGATGAGACAATGACGTGGCTACAGGGGGTGTGCCCGGATGTATAGTTCGGGTGACCCCTCACACAGACCCGGAGAGGCGAGGGTGAGAGACCCCCTCGACCGGGACCTGGGGCGAGAGGACTAAGACCTGACCCGAACGATGAAGAAGAAGATGGTTCTCATCAGATAATAGGTAAGTTATCCAAAGGGCGGATTTCCCAGAAACTCTGTGTATTCCTTGAGTCCATTAGTGTATTTAATTAACCAATATGAGAGACTGCTGTAGGATCTGTATCTTTTAAATAGCATTCTGATAACATTCTGCTATTGTTCAACCTAAGTGATGCATGCTCAGTCATGTATGCTAATTTGAAGGGAACTTTGAAATGAAAAGCTTCATTCAAGTCGTATACGTACTACATAGAAAGGAGCAATTAGAAACTACCAAGATAATGCTTTAAAGGAAAATCCTGGTGTCTGTTGGGCTAGGTTGCCCTCTCGTGTATTAGGTGTCTGCACACAGTCAGCATAGTTGGATATATCAGGGTTCATTTTTCTAATTTCTGAATAAGCCATTTGCTGCTTTTCATTATTGTGCAGTATGAAAAACCAATTCCAGAGACTTGATTTGGTTGTCAAAGTTTCTCTGTTTTATCTTTATCGCTGAGGGTCACCTGACACCCACCGGAAGAGATGGAGGTCTCCGCAAGAAAATAATCCCTCAAAAACATCTTGCTTTAAAAACTTTATGGTCACATACATGTATTCTCTTATTTAGGACATCATTGTTAGCAGGGACAGAAGTTAATTTCAAGCTAGGTTTGACATTGTGATGTTTGTTTTGTTTGTTATTATTTTCAAAATAATAAAAAATGAGTAAATGTTAAAAAAATCTAATTGCATATGGAATGCTTTCCAAAATGACTGGGAGTAATGTAAACTAGACGTAGACAGTAGTACATAGCCTTTTAATTCTAAATGACACCAGTATTTTCCTTTAAGGGCCTGATTTACTTTCAGCTCAGCTCTGGAGCAAATGTATTTTCCCCATGAGAAATAGCTTTAGATAAGGAAGTCCATATTTGAACGAGGCTGACACACTAAGTTACTTCAGACCTACAAGTTCTAAAATGCAACTGAATTTCTAAATATATTATATAACACACTCCACTCCAAATGCAACTGACTAAACTGAAATACAAGCGAAATACAATTGCTTTGCCTTGCATTCAGTTTAGTCAAATTCAACCATTGCAATTACAAAACTGGAGACAGCGACGGATTAGCACACCCACTGACTAGAATGTAGCATGAAGCACTTTGAAATAAATTTGTTTCATGGGGACTTACTTCCAGCACCATAATTTTGAGCCAATGATCTGAGCCAAAATTTCTTGTGATGGATCAGAGATGACAAAGCACGAGGGCCGAAATGTTGCATGCATGCACTTCGGTTACAGTGTGTACGTACATGCATATCACGAACGTGTGAGTTAGGCTTGTGCGTTGAGCGATGTATAAATAAATGCACAAAATATTCTAATGCTTATCTTTATTTCTATAGGCCTAGGGAAAAAATCTATAGCTGGAAAAAGTAATTACAGTAACATAAACAACATTTAGAGGCTAAATAGGCTGTTTGAAACTATGTCATTCCGGCATAATATATAGCTACTTTTGAAAACAGCCTTTTTTGCACACCAGCTCCAGTGTCCATGATCTGGCCACTAGGGCCTAGCGGGCTTCAACCTGTCAATTCCTGCCCCCCTGCATTCAATAAAACTACTGGACAAGAATGAAGTGCAATAGGCCCATTCATTGTTTTCCTCAGTTCTGACTGGATTTCAATGTGGCACAAAACAAAAAATCATATCACAATGAAAAGCAATGCACTCAAAACGGAAAACAACAAGTAAAGTGCAGAGTAGTGTGCTGGTGCTACGGAATCAGCTGTTTTCCAGACAGGGGTGGGTGCCTGTCAAAAAGAGGCGGGACTTGACACTCAATGAAAAGAGCATTTATGCATTGAAACAATTGTTGCAGTTCATTCTTGGGAGTTGCTGTCATCCCACCACATGGGATTCTATCATTCTAACAAGTGTATGGTATTTTGCAACATGTTCTGCATTTAATTATGACAGTAAATGCGTGTATCTATTGAAATAAATACATCAATGAATTTTATTTCACTTTATTCCCTTGTTTGGTTTATATTTAATTTAGGCATGTATCTTCTTTCCTGCAGTCTAATGCCATGCTGTAATTATATGTTATGTCATACAGTGTTACCATACCTTTGCTCCACAGTCAGCCCCTTTGCTTACACAGAATCCTATGAAGGTGGGGTCAGCCATTTTGACCAGGATGTTGTCTACACAGTAGACATGAAGGTATTCCACACCCCTCTTCTCCATATCCTCCAGTACCTTGTTACTGACCAGTGCCTGGTACAGACCACCATTTCCATCTAACAGGGGGTGCAGTGTTTTTAAAGAAATAGGTCATTACCTAAAACTACCCTAAATTAGATTTTTCTATATTTACTTTTGTACTACAAATATTTGAAGTACGTTTCCATCCTGGATTAATGAAAGCAGCATTCATTTTTCAAGAACTGCAGCTATATGTAGGCTATGATTTCAGCCCACATTACCATTAAGTAATCCACTCTGGATAAGTGGAGTGGTGTGTGCATAATTGTTTATAAGGTTTTTCATTGAAAATCCAAAAAGTATGAGATTTCTCTTGACTTTAATCTTTAACTTTATCAGGTGGTCAATTGACATTGGAAATAAGTCCAATCTAATCGAAACTGTCACTGAAATTTGTTTCCATATTTTCTAGAATTATCTGATATCGACCTACCGGGGGCCATGGCGATCTTGCCTTTACCCTGCAGGATAAGCTTTCCATCAAAGGTCACCGCTGGGATCATCCTTTGCTCAAACATGACGATGTTTGATGGCTCCAGACCAAAATAGTGATTGTCCTTGAAGAACTTCTCAGTGGGCTCCAGGGTGAACTCACTGGTCATTATGTACCTAGTGGCATAACAATCACAAAGGTACAGACATGGTTAAGACACCAATAGTTTGTGAAGTTGTACAAATTTAAACTAAAATAAAATAAAATTCCATAATCTGGGACACATTTTTCTAAAACTTTAAAAAATTTCAACACTCAACAGCAGATTAAAAACTGGTTCTCATATCACTTCAGAGCTTTCTTTATCCAAATACTGGTATACACAACGAATGCCATGGTCTTATAAGGAGAAAAATTACAATTAAATCCTTTCATACTAAAATCTCAATGAGAATTTCTAGCAAGCTATACTCAACGCATTCCTAAACGCACCCTGTGTTAACATTACACATTATATGAGTTGCTCAGGAGATCTATCATAAAATCTTACCAAGGGACAGTGCATTGTGAGCCATGCTTCAAATTTGTCAGCTCCTGTACTTTGCGAATGCGCTCTGCCTGGATTTGATACAAGGTTTTGTTGCTCGGGAGCCCGATGTTATACATCCCTTTGGGATATTGCACACCGAGACGGGTCCCCTGACCACCAGCCAAAAGCAGAACTCCTACTCGATTCTTTGAGATTTGCAAAAACCCTGCAAAAAGAGTTACATGAGACATGGAGGTGTCATTATTATTATTATCAGTGCACGAAGTGGGCATTATTATTAAATTATAATATACAGTACATTTTATTATTCAAAAGTAATACACGTTTGGATGATATGGCGATTTAATTTGGTCTAACTTTAGCAATTATGGGCTTCTCGTATTTATGCAGCAAAAATAAAACAATAATTATTATTTTTTTCCTCCAGAGGGGCAGCTCAGCCAAAGAGGGGAAATTGGCTGTTGCTCGGGCAACTTTAGCCCGGTCTCGTCAAGTCCCTGATTTCAAGCACTGATTATCATTATAGTTTAAATAATTTATATACCAGGGCCAGGTAGATTGAATTAGCCATAGCTTACTAGTAAATACAGGGGTGAAAAAGAGCAGGTTAACAAGCAGGAAAAAAGCTTTAACATCTAGATTCCTCGTCCATAGCGTAGCTACTGTTCTGCAATTCAAAATTATAAACCAAAACCTCTCAGTGTTGCTACTCATTTGACAATCGTTTACTACTTTTTTCCCAGTAGTTACTACATTCCGCTTCAATTTAACCCTACAGTTGACATTGATTAGTTGAGGACTGCACACGAATAATTGAAATGTAGTCATTTCTCAGTTTTATCAGTTTACTACTTGAAAAATGAAAATGAAAAAAAAAGTTTATGGGTGGAATTGCAAAGACTAAAATGCTCCATAGAAATGGCGAATATCACCTTCGTTTTCCCAATCCGCCAGTGTGTTTTTGCCACTTTTCTTAATGCTACCAATAAGCTCGGACGGAATTGGTTCTATTTGTTGATCCACTCCTGCTGCTGGGCACGTTGCAGCCTTCGCGGTACCGTCACAGTGTTCCTTTAATCCACCGAGATCCAGCTGAGACAAATCCAGAAGAAAAGCATTCCTCTCCTCATCAGAAAGCTCGGGCCAAAATTGCAGAATGTGAGATTGTCCTGCACTTTCTAAACACAACTTTACTTCCTCCAAAGAAAGCATTTTGTGCTCTGGTCAAACTCAAGTAAGATGAATCAAAGCAAATATACTCCAGAGTATAGTCTGAGTGTGCCGATATGCGATGTCCTCGTCCGAGCCTGTAGTTAAGATAAAGGTATAGGAAATGACTACACCTTTTCGTGACGAACTCGTGACTGAGGTTTGAGGATCCAAAACAAGGATGTTTTTTGATAGCGGCTCAAATAACAGGATAATGATGCCAGAGCAAATATTCCATAAATTGTCTATATATGTTGCAGTATAAAAGGCATCTTTATACTGTTACATAGTTATAGTCAAAATTATTAAAAGATGAATGAATGAATTTGGAAAACATATGACTGAAATTACTTCCTCTATGTCAACCGCATGCCATGAGACAAGTTGAAAAAAGCTGAGCTGAGTCAGCCGCTGTAAAGCAGTGTTACGGCCAGGAGGGTAGGCTGTCTATTTCAAACACACTAACCCTTTCACACACAAACCCCGGGTTTTTTACAATAGCGCTCCGCGGCAGAGCTATTTTTTAGCTCTTCAACGTAACTTTAGGTGACGCTCAATAACCGGAAGTCAGATCGTACGTCAACGTCGCCGCCATATTGGACCGGGCAATACAAGTAAGCAGGGGAGCTGTGGTTTTTGTGGATAAAAAGCACAATAACGTTTACATTTCTGAGCCGATTTCAATGAGTCGTTTTCATATTCAAGTGTTTATGATCTACGTTGAGTACTTTTTTTTCCCAAAACGTTTTTCTTTGAAATTTGAAATTGTGATGTTATTGCATACCTTTTCTGTTAAGTTCTTATTTTATATTTTTGTCGTTATTATTATTATTGTTACATTTGGGTTCTTAGGTTGAAAGTATCATCCTATTGAGAAAGGAGTCATGCCTCTTATTCAAGTAGCTTTATTGCCATTATACAAGTATGCATAACGAAATTACACCTCTGCATTTGACCCATCCTCTACTAGGAATCTTCCAGCCTTCCTAGAAATAGGAGCAGTGGGCAGCCACCGTGCGGCGCCTGGGGACCAACTCCAGTTCTTTTACCATTGCCTTGGTCAGGGGCACTGGCAGGAGTCTTGTGCCCGTGTGCCCGCCAACGTTATGTTAAAAAAAATCCTTATTTCATTATGATGCCTAAATGTTTGTTTGTTATGTTTTTGTCTTAATATCACATTGTAAGTGACGATTTATACAATAAAGAGATGGGGGGAAACACGTCTATGGAGATGGTCAAAATGGTCAAAATCATAATGTGCTTTTTAACATTGGGCTGAATGAAGGCACCATTAACTGAGAATGAAATCAACCCACTTTTTTACTGCCTGCTGTTATGAAGATTTTTTTTTTCATTAAGATGTCAATCAACTAATCAACTTCAATATATGTATACCTCTGGATAATATATATTAAAATGGCAAAGACTGCTTGGGCTAAGGCATTTGTTTTGTTTCTTGAAAGCAGATTCAGACAAGTACTTTCCAAAGTCCCCGTCCCAAATATCCCCAGATCCAACTGGTGAAACTGCAGTACGCCAAATACCTGCAACGCCTGGGGAAAACAGTTATGTAAATAGTTTATTTTAAGATGCAGCTGATATCCATTTATTTGGTCTTATAGAAATATTTTTGATTTATCTGTTTCTTTTCTTTATATTGGGTTTATTTAGTCCTGTGTTTGTTCCATATGCACCTTCAAAAAATTAATTATTTTTCCACAAAGATTTAGAAATGATTGTATGTGGTTCTTACATTGTCATTCCTCTGACATCAAGGGCTCCATTGAATGCCCTGTACACCCTGTACACACAATGGCAAATGGGCTCAATTGCAGGGTGTAGGACATGCATCTGGGAGGATATGGTAGCTGGCTCAATTTTCTATTTTCTCATTATCTTCGTAAATTTAGATAACAATGTCTGTAACCTCATTCAATATTATGTTATGTAGTATATTCAGTGCCCTCCGTAATCTATTAGAAAAAGAAGCATGTTATACATATAGCTAATCTTAACAGATTACTCTGCTTTTACATAAACCAGTACATACTGTATATTCTCAACCTCTGTTGGCATAGTGCAGGGATCGGCAACCCGCGGCTCTTCAGCCCTTCTGTAGTGGCTCCCTGTAGCTTTGAAAAAAATAATAATATGGAAATAAATAACGGCTATTTTTATTTATTTTTTCTTTCAAAGAGAACACCTCTTATTTTGGAGATCAAGGTGAGACTGTGCCACTGAAAAAAAAAAGTTTTAATATTTCGTCAACTAAAATATGCGTCACATTCTACAACGTCTACAGCCCACCGCCTCTTCTTGCCGCCTCCTCTCCCCGCCACCTGCAGGTGTCTCATCTTGACCTCTGACCCTGGTAACCATGGCTAGCATGGATAAATCCAAAAAAGAAAAGTCTCAGAGGAAAAGAGAGAGTTTAATTCTGCGTGGACGAATTCATTTGCTTTCACTGCCAACGATGCTAGCTTGCCTGTATACTTGATATGTGGTGAGAAATTGGCAAACAACAAAAAATGTAATGTTGAAAGACACTTTCAGAAAAAACACACAGCCTTTGCTGAAAATAACCAAGACGGAGATGAACGAAAAACAGCGATTTCGGAGGAGATGAATGAAAAACAGCGATTTCGGAACTGCTGCGGAAAGATGAGCAGAGTAAATATACTTTCTAGAAGTGGATCAAGTCTCCAAACTCAACTACTGCTGCTAGTTTTGTGGCAGATCAAGAGATAGTAAGGTTGATTGGTTGATTGATTGATTGATTGAATGATTGATTGATTGAAGTCTTTATTTCGGACATGGACATGAAGCATGAGACAGCAATAAAATAAAAAAGGAACAAAAAAGAAAAAATTACAAAAGAATGAGTCCAGCATGCTCGAAAAGGAGTAGGAAGTGTCATGCCCTCCACTTCTGCAGAGTAGGAGTGGGAATAGGCGGGGCAGGGCTGGGGTTCTCTGTTGGTGTGTGTGCTTGTGGTTGTGTGTGTGGCTACTTCGGGAACGCCAGCAGTGCGCCGCCAGATCGTAAACTAGCTTTACCCGTCAGTTATGCTTCTAGCCTCAGAAATATATTGATCTTGATCTTGTTCTCGCTCTTGCTCTTGTGTGTGACTAACCGTGTTTCCTTGTGCCCTAGCCTAGGTTCCTCAACTGCCGTGTT
>OMKK01086500.1:0-13324 GCA_900302305.1 Polymixia japonica
TACCTTTGTTTTAAAACTGCTCTTAGATTGACTCTGTTTGGTAGGCAGAGGTAGGTCATTCCAAAGTACAATACCTGTGTAGAAAAAGGAGCTTCTTGCTATCTTACTCCTAACTTTAGGAACACTGCAAGACCTAACACTAGCTCTAGTGTTGTGATTGTGTTGCTCTCTTCTCATAAAAACATGACCTGACATATATTCAGGGGCCCTGTTGTTAACAATATTGAACATGTGGTTTAGCTTTAGTTGTTTAACTCTTTTATCTACTGGTAATAGTCCTGCTTCTTTTCTTTCTATCGGTCCTATATGTGTCCTGAGAGGGGCGTTTAACATGTATCTACACACATTGTTCTGTGCAACATGCAGTTTATTTTTAAGCTTTTGAGAAAGACCGCTATACCATGCAGAACTAGCGTAGTCGAAATGATATTGGATTAAAACAATCTGCTTGCTTCCATGTCCCTCCGTGTCAATGTATCTGTGGTTCCAGGTTCTCCAGTGGCTGATTGTCCATGCAGACACCATTCAGTCCCTGTTGTCCTCCATGTATAATATGGGAGCCCTGCAGGAGCTCTCTCTGCTCACAGGCATCATCAGCAAGACAGCCCTGCCAGGTACACAAACATATCTGACACACCTGAGCCAACATGCCTCTTGAGACGGCATGTTAGACTGGTGAAACTGATACTTCTCTCAGCAGACAGTGGAGAAAAGTATCTATTACCCCACCGCAAACCGCACACGTTCACACACATTAGTGAGCCAGGGAATAGTGATATTGATGTAACGTTTTGGTTTCTGTCCGTACCAGGAGTCCTAGAGATGGGCGGGGAGGTCAACAGTGCTGCTCCCCTGGAGTTCCAGGGTCACATCAATAGATTCCAGGTTCGAAAAAAAAAACCCTTCTGTTTTTTGCTGGGTTCAACTCGTACTATATATGTCGTCATATGTCTCTACATATGTCTGTCGTACTGTGTGAAATGTACAGTTGTGACGTGTCTGCTTTCCTCCGGCAGCGTCTGTGTCTGTCCATGGTGAGCCATCTGGCCGGGAGCCCGAGGGACTGGCTGCTGAGGCAGGCCGTGAACTCTGCTCCCGGAGACCCCGCGGAACGAAGAGAGCTGATGGAGGTGGCCTTGCAGCAGGTCAGTTATGAGGACTGGATGGGTGAGGGGTGTTATGGACGTAGCGGCTTTACAAATGCTAGGAGGCAAACACTTTGTTAATAGTAGGGACGTACCGATACTGGTATCGGATATCGGGCTGATACCAGGCTAAAACGGTATTGCATCCGAAGATTTCCACAGTACTAAAATCCAATTCCAAGAGACATGTGTAACATGTCAGAAATCAAAGCAAAGCAGCTTGTTTTTTTGCATTTGTAATATGTAGAAAGATCTCTCTAATGGAGAAAAATGTATTACATCTTGATCATCTTTGTCCAATGACCCCAAACTAACGGTCTAAATCTATACTGTTGGGTAAAAGTAATGGATCAGATCGGTACTCAGTATCGGCTGATATTTAAAGTTTAAGACTCAGAATCGGTATCAGCAGTGAAGAAGTGTTATCGGTCAACTAGTGTCATCACTAGTTAATAGCAACTACTAACTTTGTTATTGGTAAAGTTGTAATAACTACATTACTTTTAATCACTTATAAGGCAGTTCACGGGCTGGCCCCTCCTTATATTTCAGAGCTTCTGTGTTTCTTCACCACAGTAAGATGTATGTGATATATCCCATGTGTCGTTTCACATCACAGTACACAGAATAAACCGTTAATAGTAAACCATTTGTCAGCATTCCAATATTACAACAGACCGAAGGTAGAAATAACCATCACAGAAAAAACCCCTGCTGAAACAAACCATATGGAGTTAATCTTCGTGATCTTTAGTCGCCCGTTCACCTGGCTGGTTCATCGTCGCCAGCGACTTGATTGGCTCCCTCCCTCCGTCCCCAGGTGTGTGCCAACGTCATGGAGTACTGCCAGACCCTGCTGCTGCAGAGCTCGACCCAGGCCCAGTTCAGCATCTGCCTCTTCAGCACCTCCAGCAACGAGCCTGTTGGCAGGGACGGGGCGCGTACAGGTCAGTGATGCTCTGCACAGTGATGCACCCTCCCTGAGAGAGAGAGAGAGAGAGAGAGAGAGAACAGAATGGGGGAGAAGGAAGGAAGGAGGCAGAGGAAGAGAAGGGGAGGGATTTGACTTGGTTGTTTTTAGATTACTTCCTTTGACTCGGATTATAAATGCATACACACATTTTAAAATAATGCTCATTTTATGATATTACTCATTTTTCTCTGTTCCATTCGTGTGCAGACACTAATGCACCATTTCTTTCTGAAAGACATGACTAATCATTTTAGAAGCCCCAATTCCTTTTGTCTCTTCCTGTTTCACCCGACGTTAGCTGTTCAGTTTTTATCCACTTATATGGGCACGTGACCCAATCCCCTTTCCTTCCTATCAGTTTCTTACTCCCGGCACCCCAGCCTGGGCGTGGTGCTGTACCTGCTGAAGAGCAGCACTGCGGATTTCTTCCACTTCCACCAGAGTCACAGACAGAGCCTGAGCAAGCTGCAGACCCTGGATCAGCTTCCCCCCGAGGAGCTCAAGGAGGTAAGGATCAAACGATAAGACCAGCCACTCATTCGCAACACTGCGGTATACGTCAACTAAACCTTTCTGTTGCCTCTCTGAATCCCCAAACTCCAAACTATTCCCCTATGCTGGATTTTGTCCTAACGTTCTATCATCCCTTCTCTGCGTACAGCTGTGTCAGTTTTGCTGTAAGCAAAGTAAACATAACTGAGCATTGTTTCAGCCATCTTCAATGCTCCGGTATGGATTAGTTTATCACAAATGTGTGTCTTGTCTGTCTGCAGCTGTGCCAGGGTCTGGTTTCAGGCCCAGGAGGGGTGGAGAAGATCTCCTCAGTCCAGAGGAGCCTGCTGGCCAAGAGACGGCTGGTCCAGCTGATCAACAACAGAGCCAAGCTGCTGGCGCTCTGTTCCTGTATCCTTTCACTTCTCACATGAAAACATGTAGTCATACAGCAGGACTAACAACTCTATACCACACCAGTGTAGAGAAGGTGATTTTGATGGACGTTTTGGCACGTTGGTTCACCATTATGTATAAAACATCTTAGAAAGTTGCCTAAATTTGGCCTCAAACATTGAATTAGGAATAAAAATAGGTCACCCCTAGAAGTAGTAGGTAAAACACTTAGTGTCTGGACCTTTTTTTAGAACTTGATCCCGGGCACGCGCAATCACTACTTCCAGTGACAAGAAGTAGGTCCAGACGCTAAGTGTTTAGAAAACAACGTCTTGTTTTTACACTTTTATTTCTACACGTGTTTAATATACAAGACACAACATATACTTAAGACAGCTTTGGTGCATTTGCTCACTTTTGATGGAGCAGGGCTACATTACCCACCTGCATCCAGTCTTTATGCTAACCTAGGTTAGCATGTACCCGGAGCCCTCTTTGTACTGGACGCACAGAGATGAAATTGATATCAATCTCATTTGACTTTGGGTAAGACAGCAAATAAGTGTATTTCCCAAAATGTTGGCGTATTCCTTTAACAATGAGTTATTTATTGGGGTAACTGGGATTTCAGAGATGAAAGTGCAATATATAAACAGAAATGTACATATTTATTCAGTTAGTCTAAACTGCTTTATAGATTCTAGTTTTAGTATCTGGGAATGCCCCGACAAGGGTTTTTCAACAATATCACAATATACTATGAAATACCTTGACCTAGCCTCCCCTTCAGATGTCATAGAAACCTGCTTATTCGTGTTGTGGCGCCACCTGGAGTACTACTTGTTGTACTGCATCCCCACTGACCCCAAGGACTCACTGCTGCCTGGAGTCGGAGCCTACAGATCTCTCACAGACGGTGAGAACAAGCTGTGCTTCCCTGCTTTCATTGTACATTCGGACCAGGGTTGAGGTCGACTCACTTTAAAGCTGTCTGAATCAGGAAGGAAAGTTTTTTTTTTTAAATTGCATCATTTGCTTTTGTATTTTAGCTATAAACAATGAATGAGAATGAATTCCGATTGGCTGGATAAAACCTTATTTGACCTCCTAGTTAGGATAGTTTAACTACACAGGTATTGTTTTCCCCAGAGCTGTGGAATTGAGTAGAATTTTGCAATCCTCAGCAATCCTGCTTTATTTGTATTTATTTTTTTATATTCTTTTCAGACTCATTTGGTGGATTGCAGGGCGGTGTGGGCCGTGGTCTCGGTCTGTCACGAATCAGCCAGCAAGACCTAGACCGGGTAAGAACTGACTGTAAACTGAAAACAAACATACAACCAAATCCTTTCTGTTTGGACGATAAACATGTGTTAGCATAGACAAAAGACTGGTCTGTCTGTTGGGTTTATTTTATATGTATGTTTGTGTGTGCCCACGCAGCTGCAGAGCGACATGGCAGCAGGGTTTGGCGAGGGTCTGCAGAAGAGTCTCCTGGAGGTGGAGGGGTTGTACAGCCAGGTCCGCTCTCGGTACACCTTCATCCAGGCCCTGGTCCGCAGGATCCGCGGGCTGCTCCGACAGCCCAAAAGCTGAGACAGCCACACGTATGCAAATGCAAAGCGTACACCAGAGACCCAGTCTCTCTTTCCTCAAACACACATGTCCGAGTGTCCTCTAACCAACATCCGGAGGAACCACACCAGCCCAAACAGAACTGAGAAGAAAACTACCAGAGGAACTCAGGACTTTCTGTTTTACATGGATTCGCTTGCTCTGGTTGTCAACTGCTGAACCTGCACGGTTTCTGTATTTACTTCTTTCTACAGGCCTGTTCTAACTCCTTTCTTGTGTATAATAAGGTCTTAAGGCCACTACAACCTGCAGTGTGTTCTAGCTGGGCGACTGGTGACTGTAGGGATTAGCACTGTGCAGTTAGCACGCTATACAGGAAGTGGAAAATTCTAACTTGCAGAACACAAATTACATTTTTACGTAACATTTGCAAATTTGTTTATTATTGTGTTGGGTATGATTCTGTTTTGTGATCTTTTTTTTCTATTGTGAAAATAAATTCATAAATTCTAAATTGAATAAATACTTCATACACAGCAAACAAACATGGCAGGGGAAAAATCAAGATACTATTATCTACTTTTGTTACCATGCACACCTCCATATTGGTGGATGCTTAATAAGACACTCAACTTTTATATCATATGCATTTTTACAATTTGAAGCCAATTTTCCATAAGATTTAAGACCACTCGATTCGCTCAGTGTTAAGTTGCCTTGGAGATAAGCTGCTCAATATTTCCAAACAGGCACATTTATTTAGTGATTCCAGAATATATGACGTGTGTGTAAATCCTAGATGTAAAAATAGGTTATTACAGATAAAGGCAGGGAAGCTTTCAGGCTGATCATCATTATACTATATCTTACCATACAATGTCAATTCAACTGATTATTTGATTTTAACATATTACAGATGGCACCTTTTTAAAGATTAAAAATTACTTACTTTACTGATTAGGCACCACTGGGTCTGGTGTGACTACCCTGAGGTCAGGAGAAGTGAAACAAGGAACCAAAACAGACAACTTAATTTCCTGTCAAAGTAAATAATATCCAAGTGAAAGTAGAGTCATAAAGTTTAGTACTGATTAATGAACACACTGTTTGCTATTGTGTGTAAGTCATCCTAGCAGCAACCAGTAAAAACCACATTAAAAACAGGCGAGTACCACTTAACATAATATGTAATCTTGTTTTATTTTCTTACAAGGTACACTTTATACAAGACTGTAAAGTGCGTAGATTCTCAAACCTTTAGGGAGGAGAGGAGAGGAAAGTACATTAAAAAAAAAAAATCTGGTTTTACATTCAGATCTTACAGATAGGGAAGTTTGTGCTCTTGCTTTGTATCTGAATACTGAGGGAGAGGAGAGGAGGAAGAGGGGTAAGACTCAGGTGAGCACCAGCATTGAACATAGGGCGATTCTGCAGATGGCGACATATAAATAAACACACAGACACTGAGGATATATTAGGCACGTTACCCCACGTCCATCCAATTCTAACTCTGTAGTTACGCTATAGACTTAAGGGGACACATAGGGTTAGTTTGTGGAGGAACCATTGCTGTCTAGGCAGGAAAACAACCAACTGTCATTTTTAGTTTACTGTGAATTGGCAGATAGTCAAACAAATTGAAGGATAGAACGTGTGCTACTTTTCTTTTAGGATCATGCTCGTCCTCTATAAATTACTTTAAATAATAAAATTAATTACAGCATTCAAAATACACATTTACATTTGTCACACCACCGTTTTGTGTCTATCTCTGATTGTGCTGCACAGAGGAAAAAGCTTTCTCCTCTCTCTCCCGATACATCTAACATCTGAACCCCACCACTTGATAATAGTCTAGCCTGTTTATCCACAAGCTTTGGGCTGTTACCTGTAGTTAGACAACAATTTCAACTTCTTCCTCAGTGTGTATAGTTATTACTGCTCTATGGGAGATTAGAATACAGAGGGTCGACATGCTATTTTATTACATCCAGCATCACTCAGTTTTAACAGTTGTAAAATATAACACTGACCAAAGAACAATTCTTGATGTCACGCGGTCTGAGAGAACTTCTGAATGAAGACCTTCACCATGCCTTCTCTGCATGGTGATGCCACACCATACCACCTGAACTTCCACCTGATTCCACCTTCAACTGGAAAGACTGGAACATTATGTTTCTTAGCTTAATAAGTTATTCCGAAACACTGGCTGAGTCCTACTAATAGCGAGGAAGGCGGATAGATGAGACATAGTGCATCCGTTGAGTTTGATTGGACAGTGTACTTTTAGGACGTACTACACGACTGTAGTACGTGCTTCTGATCACCTTACTAGCGCTGGGACTTTCTACTCCACTGAAAAAGACAGAAATACTGAGAATACTCTATATTATACTTAGGTATTTTTTCTATGTTATCAAAACAAGATTTGGAACTGATTTTTTCTGTACATTAAAAACACATTTGTTCCTTTTAGGAAAAAAACCCAAAACATAACACTTTATACTGTACAGGTACACAGAGCTGAGCTGTAGCACAGGCAGACGGTGTCTGGGAGCTCAGATAATCCTCTTGAATTGATTCACATACTGTATGCGGCACCGAGACTGTAGTCCATTGGCTCAACAGGAGTTGGGGACCCCGGTGAAGGGTCCATGAAGAGTGTGAGCGGTCTAGAATAATGCCTGTTTGATGGAAGCAAAAACGTCCTGAGGTCCCTGCGCTCTAGTGTTGATTGTACCAGAAATGTCTTTTTTTTACATTCCAGCACAGCTCTCACGGTGAACTGAAGTTCTTGCTTCCGATTAGTAAAAATCCAGGAAGAAACAAGGAAATCGAAGATTGACACAAAAACGCAGCTCATCCAGCACCGATTTTCTGCATCGTCACCGAATGTGAGTTCCAATACCACAAGGGCAGTGAGGGGGAGTGTGAACTACCTCTGTGCATCTGCACATAATGTCTTTCTCGGGCACAGTTCCTGTAAAAGAAACCACACATCTATGTGCTGTCAGTGGCAGCCTCTTGTAGGCTGTTGTCCATGCTGGCACTGCTGCCGTTGGTCTGCGGGCGTTCTGGCACCTCACCTGTCACCGCCACTCGGATCACTTTTAGCCAGCGTTGCTTGAGATCCTCGCTTTCGGCGGCAAAGTTGTGGACGGACTTGGACTGGGAGAGGCGGAAGGTGGCTGGAGGGTCCGTGGGCCGGGGGCTGTCTTCCACGGAGTAGCCCAGGAGGGGGATGGTACACTGGGCCTTCACATCCTGAGGAGAGGGGGTTAGATGGACGGTACTTTAGTTTTTCAGACGGTACACAAGGATACAGCGCAGAATGAGCCATACGTTGAACTCTCACAAATACAGTTAGGGCTGAGCCGGAGGCCGAAGCTTCATTCGTTGGATTGGGATTCGGAGTTAGTATTTTTTCCTTCCAAAAAAATAAAAAGCAGTTACTTACTGGATGTTCCTCAATATATGTGTTTTTCTACACTGATTTAGCTTTGAATAACCTGACAGTTTATCTAATGTATAGCCTATAAAAAGAGATGCGCTGCCAGTGCCGTTCAGCCTTCCACGTGTCTACTATATTGTTGCCCAAAGCCTGAGGTGAAGTTACAGCAAGATGTCCAAGAAGTCAGCCGTGTGGAAACATTTTAATGTTACCGCTGATAATCCAAAAAATATTGAATTCCTGCCAGCAGGAAATGGCATACCATGGTGCCACTGCGAATTTGACAAACGGCTTAAAAGTAGCCTGTCTCACTGTCAGACTAAGAGCAACATTAGGAACGAACAAAGCTTCGGAGCTTCGTGGAAATTTTCCAATGAACCTTCGAAGTGAAAAAGAACGTCATTCGGGCCAGCCCTAGATACAGTACATGGTTGCTTCCCTAGGCGAGCGGGACCGGGCTGTTACCTGCGGAGCTCCGTAGAGGTACAGCACCAGACACTCCTTCTCGGGGATGACACACCAGACCTTCTGCCAGGGCTTGTTCTTCTCACAGTACTGCAGGAAGCCACACATGATGCTGCTACCTGTGAACTGGGCCGCCTCGATCTGCACAGAGGACAAAACACGAGGTTAACGCAGCAATGGCAGCCCGAGACGAGGAAGTACATGTGTGTGCGTGCGTGTGCGTGAGTGTGTGTGTGAGTGTGTATGTATGTGTGTGTGCGTGCGTGTGCATGAGTGTGTGCGTGAGTGTGTGTGTGCGTGCGTGCGTCCAAACATCCTCTCACCTCCAGAATGCCCTTCTTCTTGCCTTCAGCCCTCTCCTCTCCGGTCAGGATGGAGAAACAGTCTTTACAGACCTTGTTCACTTTGTTGCCGTCGTACTCAAGTGGCACCTTATTGTCTGAGCATTTCCAGCACACCACCTGGTGATAAAGTGGCAGATATCATTACTGCCAGTTAATAAAACAAGACGCTTTCGCCGCGACACGATGAAAGGCGGAAGGCCGAAGCCTTGCGTTTTGGCTGACTCCAGATTGAAAGACGTTCGAGCCCCTTTGACCTTACGAAGTCTATTTAATGTAATTCAAATGGAACCTTTTCAAGCTTTACTTTCATTCTAAAGTAACGAGGTGCTGCAGCATGGTCTCTTAACCACCCGTCCTAATATTACCCATGATGCAAAAACCAGAGAACTATGGCTCAGATGCCGGTCACTCACGTAGCCACAGGCTCGACAGTGGTGTCTCCGTCTCGTCAGAGCGTTGAAAGACTCCTTACACTTCATACACATCGTCACCTCGTTGTCACGGATCCAACGAGGGGCGCGCTTCCCCAGCTCTGCCGTCTACAAGAAAACACACACACACACACATAAGAAATGTAATTAAATCACATGGCGTGACATGAAGGCCACAGGTCAGTCACGAGCGTGTTTTCAAAACAAAGTGAGCGTCGAGACAATTTCAGTTCATTTTATTCTGCTTTCATGCGACACGTACCGATACTTCCTCCACGTCCTTCGATGCAGACCTAAACGTCTCGTTTTTCTGCTGGAAGATCTCAATGGTCTCCTGGAAAGCCTAAAGGACACGTAGACGTAAAGTCAGCGAGGCTCACTCAAACTTACTGTCTGAAGGCATGTCAGAAAGAATAAGATAAAGATTTTAAGTACCTTTATCCAGCCTGCCTTGTCCTGTTCTGAGCTGAGGAGGAAAGACCAGGGAAATACATTAAAAAACATGTCAAAAAGATATGAAAAACATATCTTATTTTGGCTGTTTATGGTATCCTACTATTGAACCAACTGATCAAAGAGAACTGAGGAATTAAAAAAAAAAACACAACACAGCAGTCAGATGTGGTTAAATTGTGTTTTTAGAGACCCGAAAGCATCAATTTCTCTATGGACCAAGAGCTAGTTATACGCCTGAGTAGTTATTTTAAGAATTCTAGAGTCAAGCAGTCTGTATAAATGGAATATATAGGGTGCAAATTATACATCAGCTGTATAATTGATTGGGTGTGGGTGGCATGTTTTTGGGAGGGGCTGAGAATAGATGTTTTTACATCATTTTACGAGGCTGGTAATAAAACTATACTTGTACTGGATATACATATATTTTTTATAAGATTCTGATTTTAATTCCAATAGCTTAATCATTCAGATATAGCCGCTCTATAGAACAAACTAAAAGTGAATTTGAATGGATTTTCAATTCACAACTTTCACTTAAATCTTTTTAATGACTTCATTGTTTAACGTACCTAGCCTGGAGCTCCAGCGTCCTCTCCTTGCCGGACACCTGGAAGGTGTGTGGGTAGTCCTCGTTGGACGTTTCCAGGACCTTCATGCCCTCGATGCCAATGCGTGTCCTCACTGTGTACTTGGGTCCTCCCAGGCTGAACTTGGGCACGCAGTACAACAGCATGTTGTTGAACTAGTGGAGGAGGAAGCCGTTAGATACAATAATAGCACTACAACGCAAACAAATGTCAATCCTAACAAGTCAGTGCAGTATTAAAATCTTGTTTTTCTCAAAACCTGGAAAAACAATTCTCCAAGTGGGTGAAACTACATTAGAAAGACGTGGAATTATCTCACCCACTGGCATTTTTTCCACTTGTTTGAAGGAACACAAGATTATAAAACTAAATACTAGACTAAGTGTCTTGTTGGAGATGGAGTAGAGATTCTTGCGGTGTATGTTCATGTCCCAGACTGATCTCCTTTAAAACGCAGTCAAAAACTCTCAGCACACTGGGTGCCGATAGGGTGTTTATGCTGTTTCTTAAGGCAAGTTGAGGAATGATGCAGCAAAACACTAAATAAATAAATAAATAAATCACTGAAGCACTTTAGATTATTGCAATGTAGGTATAGCAGTACACAAATAAGAAAAATAAATAAAGATTTTATTACAGCAATTTTATCAATCTGTGTAAATTGCCTCTGGATCTAGTTCAAGTTGAGGCCTGTGGCGTTATTTTCTGCCAACAGGTGGCAGTGTTAAAAAATTAATGCTGCAGCCTCAAGCTAATAACCGCGAGAATGTAATTACGTCATGTGGCAATATCTGTAATTGTCAAAATGTGCTTATGTGCCCCCAGTGCTCCTCACGCAGAGGTGTTCCTGCCATGAAACGAGTCACTTGATTCAATTGACTTGCAGATGGAGTCACATTATAATATAGTTTCCCTGCAGTGCGTTTCACCAGACACACAAGTAGATTATGTGTTCCTCTCACCAGGAAGAGGTATCGCTCCATGGCAGACGTGTTCCTGGCAGCCAGCTTCAGGATCTGTCCCTCCTTGATAAACTCATTAGAGGCGTTAACAATGTCTTCCTCCTCGCCCAGCATCTCGTATATCTCCAGCAGCTTCTTCAGATTCTCCTAAATAATTGTGGAATATTAACAGTATAATGAGCTAGAGACATTCAGCAGTATTAACTTAAAGAAACTCTGCCAGTGTCTGTACTTACAGATTTTCGAATGGCGCTGTTGGAGTGAGTGGCGGCCATGGCAATAATATCCAACGACTCTGAGCAAAAACAGAAACAAGTGAATGTTAACTTTACTTTCAACATAATATAAAGCATCCTATGAAAGAAGCTGACATAAAAAGTACGCTGCGTTGTTTTTGGTTTTGACAGGTTTGACAGGTTTCCCCACCCAGCCAGCTGATAAGACACGTCATCACCAGGAAATCAGATGACAGCTCTGAGGAAGGCTGAAGTGACAGCCGAAACCGTCAGCAGGTAAAAATAACACCTAATCTACAAAAATTGTCTGAAAATAAGAAAACCAAAAACATAGTCAAACGAAGACAAAATTAACCTTTGTAATCTAAGTACGCTGCGTGTATCACAACCTATAGTGTAGCTAGCAGTCTACCTGCCTACTACCATGTCTTGTAATGCAGGGTTTAGGGGAAGCTACGTACTTTCTGCATCTCTCCGGTCGGAGTCGTCCTCAGGCAGCTTTTTCAGGTAGTCTTTAAGCAGCATCTCATAGCGAGGGACTCTCTGCACCGGCTCCAACATGTGGTGCTGGAGTGTCAGACTGCCACAAACTTCTTGGCTCTGTTCAACATAAGCATTAAAGTCCAAATGATTTTTGGTGTACTTCATTTTGTATAATATAATACTTTACTTTACTTTTTTTTTTTTTTAGCCGGACACGTTTCACAGAAATATACATGGATATAACCTTAATTTAATGTTAATTTAAGATACAGACGTAAAGGTGCTATCAGTAACTTGTCACTCTAGTGTTGGTGAGGTGAACTACAACAACAAACCAAACGCTATATAAATGCAGTCCATTTACCATTTACCATAACAAACCAAAACAAGAAGCACAGTGTTCCTGCTTGTGCAGGCCGAGGGGAGGATGTGTCTGACGGACCGTCAAAGCAAAACAAAGACCAGGAAGTAGAGAGAAACAGCGCCACTGAGGCACAATCACAACGGAGAGAGAGGGGAAACTTTCAGACCATCACCATTATACCATTATATAAGACAATATGGTAGTTTGAGTTTTTATATGATTTTAACATATTACAGATAGCACCTTTAAATACAGCTAAGACAAAAATGTCTTACATTGTACATACAAACACAGCATCAATGTCCACTTCCTTTTTCAGTCTGGATCACATCGTAGTCTGTAATTGCATTTTCTCACGACTGCATGTTGGCTCACAGTACCTGGATCTCCTGAATTATGGCTTTGAACTGAGGCGACCGGTCTGTCCACTGTTTCAGCACCTCCATGGCCTTGTCGAAGTTCTTCACGTACTCAGCGTACATCTTCAGGAAGGGTGTGAGCTTCTGCAGGATGTCCCCGATGCGAGGTTTGGATGCCCTGCAGGGAGGGAGGAGTGCTGGTCAGACAGATACAGAGAGACACAAACCATAGCTTCCAGCACTCAGAATTAATTTACATTTACAGAATTAATTTACCAGAAGTGATCCTCTTTGAGCTGTATTTGAAATGTCAATGTGGTTATGGAAAAACAACTGTGAATGTGCATGCACAGGTGCACGCACACACACACACACACACACACACACACACACACACACACACACACACACACACACACAAGCTCACACAAGTACAAGCTTGTTTGTGCTTCTCTATTCTTACTCTATTCTACTTACTACTGTCTTGCACTTTTGCACATAAGTACTATTGCATAGAGTTATTAGAAGGTGGTGCTCTTTTATCCTTTTGATACTGTGAACCTTTATAGTATGTTGATGTGTGTGTCTTACTGTGTACT
>OMKK01086502.1:0-10083 GCA_900302305.1 Polymixia japonica
GTGTTTGAGGCCTTTAACAAGCACACAAACTCACAAAACTTTGCACCCATGTTCCAACTAGGAAATGCTTCGATCCGATGTTCGATTGGGTTTGGGCGTGGCACGCTGGCTCGATAGCGCCCCCTAATGGCTTTTAGCATTTTTGAGGTGTTTGGGGTGCTCTAAAACTCACGGAATTTTGCACATGCCTCAGTCGTGGCAAACGTAGATATCTGATATGGGTCTTGGGCATGGGTGTGGCAATTTGGCTCTATAGCGCCCCCTAGGCGCCCCCCAGCTTGGTTTACTATCTATTTAGCTGATAAAGTTAACACTTATTGTAAAAAAAATATAAGTTACTTGCTGCATGCAGTTGACTGATGTGGTGGTCCCAGAGTTCTTGGGACTGGCTCCATATCCAAGGCCTCCCTGCCCCACCATCACAATCTTCAAAAAAGGAGAAAATTATTAGTATTATGAACACTCACTATGAATGAGTGTGAGTACATTACAGTATTTACTGGCTCTTTATTCAGCTAATATTGGACCTACCTGTGTCTAGGCTAACAACAGTAATGTTAGCTCTGGTTATATATGAAATTACTTTACTGTAAAAAAAAAAAAAAAGCTCCTTATTCACTGAGCTAATCTCAGCTTTAAATTTAGCAGTGCTGTTACATTCAAAATATGTTTTGATTGAATAATTAATTTTCTATCAGAGAACCTCATTATGCCATACAGTATCACAGACTCTTGTTTAGTGAAAGAACAAAGTATTCACACAAATATGAAAAATTCAATTATATTGTGTGTAAATTAGGAAATACACTAATTTCACTATTTTTTATTTCAATTTTTCATTTAATAGTTTTGCATCTGTAATGATTTATATATACAGGCATATAGGCCTATGTATGCACACACTTGTACTGTCAGGTCAATATTACTTATTATAGTTACCCTATACCTATACATTTTAAAGGGCTAATTCAATTTGGGCCACTCAAATACCACCTCATATGTGTTTATAGACACTTGTACTGTCAAGTCAAATATATCAAGTTACATGATAAACATCTCCAAAGATAATGGAGAGACATTGGAAATGAGTTAGAAGTGTGGTCACATCCTAGTAATGTTAGCTAACTTTCCACAGTAAGACATGTTAGATTAACCAGCCAAGAAGCTACTAGCTAAGAAACGTAGCCAGCTGTTGGTATGCTAATGATTAGCTTGCTAACTTAGCTTTGTAGCAGGTCAGCTAGCAGACCATGATAACACTAATTACGACCACGACTGTCTTTCATGTGAAGGAGGTTTTCTGACACAGACATGACTAAAGTAAGGAGGAGGTTAGCTTCACATAACTTACTTCCATATTGACGTGTGTCCTCTCAGCTCGACAGCTAGCAGCGACACACTGCCCATTCCGAAGCTCACATGCTGTCTACTCGTCATGTTCGCTAAGTTATGGATCCGAGTGACTTTTCATCATAAATAAAGTGTGAATAAAAAAACATCTTCATAATAAAAAGTACATTATCTAAAAAAGTAATGAGGATATAGTCTTCCATTGTAGCAGCTAGTTGCTAGTTACTATACTCCTCATTACTGCGCCACACCTTGACTAAACAAACAGGCAATCAATGACGGCACTTCTTCCTCCATTTAGTGTAACAGCGGTTGGCAACCATAACTGTAGCATTACCGCCACCTAGTGTTAAAGGTCTTGGTCCTCCCTGCATTTGTGGATACACAGGAATAGGTTGGGATTCACAAATGCATACATTTAAAAATGCTAAGTTGACGTACAAATGATGATACACAAGTGGTAAATTAGAGGCACAGATACAGATTTACAGATACAAATCACTCTGCATTTATTTGTGCATTGTGTTTTACGAGTTACGTAACTTGACATTTGTTTGTGAATACTGAGACTGTTTTAAACCCATAAGAGACACACTGACCACAGATCTGTTTTATAACACAGGTAGTCCTGGAGAGGAGAGATACACTAACCACAGATGTGTTTTATAATACATGTAGTTCTGGAGAGAAGAGACACACTGACCACAGATCTGTTTTATAAGACATGTAGTGCTGGAGAGGAGAGACACACTGACCGTTAACACAGGTTTCTACAAACATTCCTTAGAGCCCAGCAAATAAGTCAGACACACTGTTGGTTTTTCAGTTTTTAATGACAAATATCAAGTATTCAAGGCATTTGTAAACCAAGTGTTCACAAACATTTAGTTTTCTGCTCCTGAGGAACATAGAGCAGCTTGACCCTCAGAATACAGCTTCAGTCCATGAAATGAATACACCTTCAGTTCAAATACTGATGAAAAGAAAACGATAAAGCAAATCTACAGTCTCTCTGAAGTCTTCTGTAGTGTCCAGGCATTTGGATAGCAGGACACTAGAGTCCAAGCTAGTTAGTCTACAGTACAGTGGAGGACGAGCGCCCGAGCAGGTGCTGATCTGTACAAACACTCCTGCCTCTCTGTGTCTATCCTACTGACACAAAGCCGCTCACCCTCCATCACATAATCTGTGCGCTCTTTACTGGCTTGATTCTCTACCCTTCCCTGCAAAGTGTGCACTCGCCCGGTTCACTTGGCCCTCACTGTTGGAGGAAGCTACTATTTAGTGCAGAGGTCCATTCTTTATCTGTAGTACAGGTTTCCTAAACAGCCACGAGGTGAAGTGAACAGACCACAGCATTTTACTCAGCCAGGATCTGTTTTGGTTTATCAAACCTAAAAATGATAGACCTGATCGTAGGGATGCCAAGTAGGGATCAATGAAAAGGGTAGAGAATCATGGAGATTGAGATAAGGTCATTCTGGGTAGCATTACTATAGCAATCAATTAAATTGCAGTCTTTTTAACAAAAAGTACATTGCAGTAAAAACAACCCCCCCACCATTTCATAAGCTAAACTCAACCCTTCCTAAGTAAATACTGTTCAGGCACAGAGAAACAAATATATGGTTGTTTCCTTGTTTTTTGTAGTTTTAAGTCTTATTTTCTGTTTTTTTGTTGACGACTACAACGTTACGGGTTAGTTCATAAATAGGCTTCTAACTATGTGTGAGCTCTATAATATGTTTAATTTGCTCTGTCATTATTTACATGATGATCACACGAATATGTAATTTGAGGTACTACTTGATGATAATGCTAGGATCAAAACCCATAATTTGGCATTAGTCACACCGTTACATTTGACGATCTTTACCTGGTAAAATACCACGAGACTTGGACAAAGATGTCAACTTCTGAAATTTTAATCACTGCATGAAATTTTCCTTTTCCTTGCAAATCTTTAACAGCATCATTAAAGGGACTTCATCCCGATTTGATATAAAATGCAATCGCTTTATGACTAATCCTGGCTTTCCCAAAACCATCCAAAGCTTTCGGGCGGAATTAACACACAGAAACAACTGATTTTCCAACAGCACATGCCGCAGGTCCGACCTTTTCATTGATATCTGAGGGATCGGGACTTTTTGGTATCAAATTTGTATGATAATTCAAAATGTACTTATACATTTGCTGATGCATTTGATGGTCCAATCCAATTTTTTTAACTGGGGAAAGCAAGGCCAAATAAATCCAGTCAGCAGTGTTATTCCTATTGCACTTCCTATGTATTTGTATGCATGTCCTATTATGGGAAATAAATATATAGGCTACTTGAAGGTGTAACATTAGCCCAGGTTATGGTGGAACGGGGCTCTGACATATGGGACCACTTCCACCGATACTGATTATCATCAGCAGCTGACTTGTATTATGTGTTTATGAATCAGGGCCCAAAGCTGTGCTCAGGAGACAGATAACTGAACGAAGCTGCGCAGGCAACATCCAACTATAAATTACAAGAGCCTGAAGGCTTGTACACATTTTAATAAGCGCAGGGTCCCCACACTGTTCTGACTTGATGGGAAAAATTCAACTTAGCAATGTCCAACTCACAATTTATAAATATAGCGTGTGTTGTGCTTACTTTAGTTATAGTTATTTGTATACATCAGGCTGACCTTTGCGTCAAATTGAAAACAAACAGAATCCAAACAGAAAAAAGGTTTTTATGAATGATATGAACAATTTAAAATGCTCATTCAAGCCGTTTTAACATACCTCTGACCGGACACACAGATGTGATGTGTGCCACATATAGAACAGTGTGAGGACAGCGCTGCCAGACCATCAGATAAGACCCAAAGATTCAATTTGGTGACTTGGCCTGCAGTGTAAATGTTACCTTAAATCATCTTTCATCTATTCTATGTCAAAGGAAAGATAAATCCTTGTGCTTAGGGGATGCTTTTGGGAAACCGGGCCTTATTTTTTGCAGTAGAGTGGTAAATTCAGTGCAGTGATTAAGTTAAATAACGAACCTTTGAAGCAACATAGTACTTTAGGTCTGCTTACAGCAACATTCACATTCCTTACCACACAAACAATCCTCTCTCTGTCCACTAGAGGGCCCCACACACCCATTAACTGAATAATCAAAACAACGTGAGATTCCTCTAGTGGACTTCATCATTTACATGCCTGCTGCACTTCGTAAAAGCCTAAACGACTACTAGATAAGTACTATGTACATCTGATGACCATTAGAATGGAGAAGCCATACAATACGAAGCCAAAATGATGCAACCTTTCACCCATTGTTGATTGTTGTAGATAAAATCATTTCACTTTTGAGAAATCTTAAACAAACGGGGCCAGACCCAAATACAGCAGTGTTGAAACATTACAGTACTGGTTATCACCAAGAAGTAAGAGTCACGTAACTGAGAGCCCCTTGGTCGTTCTTGTTTTCAGTGTGGTCACATCTTGAGAACAGTACAGTAGCTTCAGCACGATTAGACGTGAAACGCCTTACTTCTGTCCTTTATCCAATTTGCTGCTTGTTTGGTGATCTGATGCAGCGTAATGTGATATGGTTTCTTTTCTCGATCGCTGAATTTTCATAGAGCGCGTTATATACTGTACCACTGGTGCCAGTCAGTCTCAAGCTACATGTTACCTTGCCAAGGCAGATGTCTTTCTCCCCGACAGACCACAGTACATTAACTCGAGATCGGTGAAGACCGTTCCCAAACACAAGAAGAAGAGGTCGGCTAAGCAGAATTCCGTCCCTCTGTTGAACGGACAGAGATTGGCTCTTGGGTAGCTAGCTGTTTTACCTGTTAGCTAGCTACATAGTGGACTGGCCAAGACAGCCTGAGAGGCACTGTTACGGAAATGGAGAACAGGGAGGCCAGAGGACAAAATAAACCTTTGTCCATCTTGAAGACACAAACACCTCTATTCTTAACCAGAGATCTACACTGGCACCGGAAAATCGGGGGAACTGCTCATCTACAACTGAGAAGGCTGATACGCTCAGACATCAAATACTGGATGGAAAAAAAAAACGGGATTTGCTGCTGATTAAATGAGTTGGATATGCCCGGCTAACATTTATGGTGGTATTGTTTGTCAGTGAGTGTGGCAGGAGGGAGGTATGGAATACTTAGAGTGAGCTGTACAGTTCTTATGAGGGAGGAACTGTAGGACTTTGCATAGTACAGGTTGGTCAGTTGTGCTTTAGATGCAGCGTTGATGATGAGTCATCTGTCTGTTCTCAGTCAGTACAGAGACCGTTATGCCCTGCCCCTTTTACAGTAGCACCATGTGATGTCTCATTCACACTGTCCGACGTTTGAGATGGAGGTCTGACCTTCTGTGGATGCTGTGTGTGGCTTGCAGCTGATGATATGCACGGAATAAAAATAAAAACGCGTCCCTAGGAGCATTGTTAAGTCTCCCTTTCTCACTGACATGGATGGCCAGCCCTTTAAGTATGACGGGCGTGCTTGTCAAGTCTATTGGTGTCTCTGCCTGTCAGTCAGAGCGCCGCCCTGGTGTCTGCTTGGTGTAACGCAGACACCAACAGAGTGTTGTGGAAACAGAAGCGGGAAGGCACGTGTCATTGTGAACCCCAGAGAGAGGCTTGGCCTTTTCTCAGACGTGGGCAGAGCCTCTGTGATGATCGGGCAGGAGGAGGGGCGGGGTTATTGCTTTGAGGGCGTTACCAGGGCAACTGAGGCTGCTGTGGCCGCGGTTGAGCAGCAGGGTGGCGGGCGGGTCGGGCCGAGGGGGGATGAACACCGGACAGGACCGGGTACGGGCGTGGCTTTTCTGGCCCCCGGCGTGGCATATGAGATCGCTGACGGTTCCCAGCGGAGGTAGACGCTGGCGCCAGAGCTCCGCCCGGTCCTCCTTGTGCTTGATGGAGTACCAGGTGAGGAAGATGAAGATGAAGCCCACAAACTTGAGGCTGGCGGCCAGGCCGAAGTAGACGAAGCGGAAGGAGGTGACGTCGTACTCCCAGCAGGAGCCGTGCACGCCGCAGTCCTGCTGCCACAGCATGCAGGTGGTGTCTATCACAGCGCCGAAGTAGATGGGTGTAGGGATATAGGCTGCGGGCGAGAACGAGAGGTTTTCATTTCATTCACACAAAATGAACAGCTATTATCACGATGAGGCATTTTTAGCCGGCTATCCGTGTGGTTTGAAGTATAGTTGCAATACGTGTATACTACCACTTGGTGGCACTGTTTTCTCAGTTGGAATAAGGACGGTGCGCTATGTTGACAGAATTGGCAGCAACGCAGGAACAGAAATTCATCTTTCACCTACGGTATAGTAAAACCGAAAGAAACACCTCTACTGTAATTGCGCCACAGCTGGGGTTTCCTGGGATATTTTATGGGAGAGGTGATTTGACAGTTACACTTTCCCATAACCACACAGAGAAGGTCACAGGCATGTTGGGGCACTGCTTACTAACCCTCGAGGCTTTTTTCAAACCAATCTAACTCACTTCAGGGGAAGGCCACCACTGCATTGCATTCCAGTCTCTCTCCAAAATTGTAGGGTTGTGTGAGGAAAAAGAGAGAAAGGAAGGCAGAGAAAACAGGCGATGTTGGTTGTCTAAAGGTGAAATGTTTCCGTCTTAAGAGTATATATAACTGTCCACGACAGCTACCTCCTACTCATAGACGTTCGCTATGCTAGCTGTCCAACGTTATCCGGTCTAATCAGGTGAAAGACAGAAAGGGTATGAAATGTTTTCAACAGAGACTGACTTTCCTGTACAAGATATATTTTGTACAATATATCTACATCGAAACGTTTAAAGTCCTGCAATCAAAACGTGGAATATTTGCAATTCCCCTTCCTTCAATTCATATGCATCTTATCCTGTTATTGTAATGTGTCCTGCAATCAAAACGTGGAATATTTGTAATTCCAATTCAAAAAGAGACGGTATAACGTCACATTGCAATAACAGGATGTTGGTAACATATTTGTTATTCAATAGATCTCGCGCTTGCATTGTGTCTCTACCATAACGTTAAAATGTTCTTGTAAAAATAATTTACTGCTGCACGCAACAAGAAGCAATTGGGGACATTTTCGGGGACACGGTATCGCAGACTACAGATGACATAGGAGACGGCGTGGTTTACTTTTAATATATGGCTTTTGAATGGAAAGTAATGTAAAAGTAATTAAAATAATCAGATTACGTCACTGGGATTGAGTAATACATTAGATTATGTTACCGATTACAGTTTTAATGAGGTAATCAGTAATCTGTAATGGCGTTCACTTGTCTCAAGGCTTAAAATTAATCTTCAACCTTTCTCCTTCATTTCATCTACATCTCTTCAATCTGAAGTGAATTTAATATGTGAAATCAATAAGGCATCATAGTATTCACCCAAATTCACCAGTTATCTGTTTACAGAATAAAGTAGTTGGTCTGCATGTCCATTTGTAGACTCTGGGACTTACCTAGAGTTCTGAGCAGGACAAACTGCATCCCAAGAGCAAAAGGCCTCTCCTGTTCATCAACAGACCTGGGACAACAGGAACACAGCCACAGAAATTCAAGTTTATTAGTGTTCACTTTGCATTAGCATACCAGCAACAGTTTACATTGGGCTGATTATGCAAAATTTATTTTATGTAGCGGCATTTTCAAAACAATGTAATGTTTTAACAACAATGTAAATTATGAAACAAAGAGGCAGACAGTCAGGCAGAGGGATGTACAGAAGGTTACATAGTCATGTTGGCTGAGCGGCCACAAACCGCTGTGAGGAACTAGCAACCAGCTGACAACCAGCAGCAGCAGCAATCACGTCTCTGCGCTCCTGAGGGATGAGCCGGGAAGCGACAGCCCCAGAGGATAATTAAACTCCTCTCCCCGACGGTGACTGACAGAACGGGCCCCGTACCTGAGTGTGACGATGATGGCGGAGGGCTGCGCGCAGGCGGTGATGAGCGTAACGATGAAGAGGAAGATGAGGAAGGGGATGAGGGTGTTGCAGGTGCGGTCGCACTTCCCCGACAGAGCGTAGCCGTTTTCGTTCAGGTAGGTTTTGACGATGACCAGTTGGAGCTGGTTGCCTTGGCCACCAGATGAAGGGGTGATGACCTGTCGGCTCTGCACGCAGCCGCAGTCCGTATAGTTCCTGATCTGTAAAAACAATAATAATATTAGTATGTGTTCATTAAGTAATATGTAATATTATGCTATAATAAGTAATATTATGCTGCACTACTGCTGCTTTCCGGTACTGTTTTTACTTCACAGTAGTGCTTCAATTTATCAGTACTGCTTTTATTTATTGGTACTGCTCTCATTTATTGGCACTAGGTACTGTTTTGTTTATAGTTTGGTACTGCTTTATTTATTTGTTATCCGTTTTATTTTTTAACTACATCGGAAGAAGCCATGCGAAATTTCATTGTATTTGATTATAATGACAATAAAGATCATTCTGATTCTCATGTGTTCACACACGCACACACACGCACGCACGCACGCACGCATAACAGTAATTGTACTGTATCAGACGTGTTGGCTGATGCTTGCTCGGGCACGCACGCACAGTTGGCAGATTCCAGAGACATGGTGCAATTAGTCGGTGATCTAGCTAAAGACATTTCCTTTCCTTATTTTGTTTTGATTTCCTGTCTGATACTGTGGTGGAGCCATAGACTTCCCACCTATTTATTTCCGAGGATATGGGCGGGGACTGTATATTATTATAAAGACTGTCGCTAGAGAACACACAATGGGTTCCCATGCCAGAATGGACATTAAGACAGTCTGTGTCCAAGACAGAACATACGCAGCTCTACTATATCCGTTGTTTACTTCAAAAACTAAAGACCTGTATGTTATTCCTTAATATCTGAGACGAGAAGGTCATCAGTATCAGAGTTCAGTAATGAGAAGAAGAGAAGAGATTCAGTAATGTTTTACTAAATCGATTAAATACGAAGAATCTATGAACGAAGCCTGCGTGGAAGTGTGTACTATGGCTCCAAGTCATTGTGTGTGTTTGCATCTGATTTTGCATATAATTAAAAGCGTATGTGTGTGTGTGTGAGTGTGTGTGTGTGCGTGTGTGTCGGCGCGTTCGAGAACAAGCACTCACCCCGGTGCTGTCGTTGCCCACGGCGCTGCAGCCGGCCAGACAGGGGTTGAAGTAGGTGATGCCGTCGGAGCCACAGACCGGGGCGTACTCGTGGATTCTACATCCACAGTTCACGTTACAACTTCCTGTCAGGTTCCTGTGGGTCATCGTCAAGGTAGGGCTGCACAGACACAGGGGGGGGAGAAAGACGGAGAATGATTATTTCCACTTGCCAGAACACGCTTAAAGCTGCATTGTGCAATATATCTAATGTTAAAGTAACATGGAAAGACTGTGTGCCATGCGAAGGTTCAGTGAAATATGAGCTTCGCAACAAATCAGTCCATTTCAGGTCGGCCAGTGTGTTGATTTTCCCTCTTTTCTAAACCGTGTTTACAATTCCCGGCCCGTCTCTGAACTCCTCCCAAGAATCTGTAGCATTGGTAGCGTGTGAACTTTTTGATGGACAGGGGAGACAATGATGAAATCCGGAAATTGTGGTCAGACCTGATCGGTACTCTCCAGGTCCGGGATGAAAATGGCCGGAATTATCCTTTAAACTCAAGCTTGTATGACCAAGTGAGGAGAGTGAGAAGAC
>OMKK01086512.1:0-13367 GCA_900302305.1 Polymixia japonica
GGGTCTCCCCCGCTCAGCAGCAACGTGACCGTCAGTGTCTTTATAACGGATGTAAATGACAACACTCCTCAGATCCTGTACCCTGCCGCGGAGGGCAACTCCTTCATGACTGAGTTAATCCCAAAAGCTGCACACGGGGGCTCTCTTGTATCCAAAGTGATATCGGTGGACGCGGACTCCGGACAGAACGCCTGGCTTTCCTATCATATAGTCAAATCCACTGATCCGGGACTTTTCACTATTGGTCTCCACAGCGGAGAAATCAGGACACAGCGAGACATTTCTGAATCTGACAGCATGAAACAGAATCTTATTGTGGCAGTGAAAGATAATGGACAACCCTCTCTCTCTGCCACATGTGTCATGTATTTACTTATTTCTGATAACTTGGCTGAAGTACCAGAACTGAAAGATATGTCTCATGATGAGAGCAATTCCAAACTGACCTCTTATCTGATCGTCGCGCTAGTGTCCGTTTCTACCTTTTTCCTGACCTTCCTTATTGTCATCCTGGGTGTGAGGTTTTGTCGCAGGAGAAAACCCAGACTGTTGTTTGACGGAGCAGTTGCCATCCCCAGCGCTTATGTACCTCCCGATTACGCAGATGTTGATGGCACAGGAACTTTACGTAGCACTTACAATTATGACGCCTACTTGACCACGGGTTCTAGAACCAGTGACTTCAAGTTTGTCAGATCTTACAATGACAACACGCTGCCTGCTGACCAGACTCTGAGAAAATGTCCAACTGACTTTGCCGAGGTGTTCGGAGATTCTGAGGTGTCCCCAGAGGTAGGTGTAGGCTACGTTTCTTGTCAAGTCGCGACCAACACCTAGAATACATATTTTCATGGACAAAGAACATTACAATAACCATCTGCTTTTCTTTGGTATCTTTTCAGAACTTTTTTTAAATTATTTTTCAATCAGCTCACAATATAGTTTTAATGATCCATGGCTCTTATAAAATTAAGATCCCTCTTTCTAACGTTTTCTGTCTGGGATAGGATTGTTTTATGAAAACACCTGATCTATAGCTGTAGTTTCCGGTAACATGATTTCCTTTAGTGGGCTTTTTTTTTATTCAGCACAACTTACAATATCATAACTTTTGAGTTCAAATATGAACTATCTACACATTTTGGTATGTACACATGTTGGTGTTGCCATCCTATTAACTTTCCAATAGAACGACTGGCATCCCATTCTTCGCGATTGTGATTAATTGCACTGCCAAAAATATATGTCATGAAGGAATTAGTGGAATTATTTAAGTGTCATACAAATATCCGAGTCTGGTTGCATGGGCAGAGTTTATGTTTAACTAGGAGCAGGTCTGAATGTTCCATAACTGCATTAGAACAATATATTTCAACAACATGGTTAGGTTTGCTGTGTATATCGAATTGCACATAGACGTTATACAAATGAAGCAAACTACAAATCTGTGAGCTCTTAAAAATATCTTATTGAACGTGGACATTGGGTAAAACAATGTAAAACAAACATTTCGTCTGATCGACGGTACAGGAACTTTACGCAGCACGTACAATTATGATGCATATTTAACCACAGGTTCAGGAACAAGTGATCTCAAGTTTATCAGATGATACAATGACAATATCCTGCCTGCAGACCGCAGACTCTTAGAAATGTTCAACAAACTTTGCTGAGGCAATTAGAAATGCTGAGTGATCCCCCGAGGTAGGCATAAGTTCAGTTACATTATCCCTAAAACGTTTCTAGTTGATGTTGAAATACTGTCTATTTTACTAGGAATGACTAACATTTTAATATCCATGTCATTATTGAAATTGGCACTGTCCATAGTTTCTCGCGCTTTAAATATTTTTTAGAACCTGACCTTTTAACCTTTTTGCAAATCATGTGTGTATCACTTAGGCCTACATTCCATGCACTTTTTGATGTTTTATTAGATACTATTTTGCGCTTTCCTAAACAAAAATGGAGTTCTGACAAAATAGTATATTAAGCACAATGTCTTCTAAATATGTAGTGCATATTCTCTTTAGATAGTATATGCTTTTTTTGTGATATTGTTTGGACAATTGTATTTTCCATTGCTAATCTGTTGGCGTGTGTGCAAAGGCAGCGGGGTGACATGTTTTGTTTGTGATTTCAGATTATTTGATGTAAAATTGTGTACTTAGGATCTTTATTTTTGTAAGAGTTTAAGTGCCAGCTGAGGTACTTGCTATTCATGAATTTTACAGAACAATATTTTGAATGGCTATTTTTGAATGAAGCACATGGTGTCGCTATGCACAAACTTTGATAGGCTATCTTCATTCCCACACCCTTTGTGACGGATGAATACAAAGGGTTTTTCTGGTGCATTTGACTGGGAAGCAAGCACAGTACCTTGGCATTGGTTTGCAGGCTTCTTCTTTCTCGTATGACAGAGACCATACACCAATAGGACATTGTGTTTCGACTACAGAATCGGTATTCGTGTTCATCTCACAATGAAAAATAGAAATCAAGGGATTACGACGCTCATCTGCGTCGTTGCTCTCGCATTTCTTGCATTTGGCAGCGTCAATGGAGAGGTGAGCTACTCCTTTCCAGAGGAGACGAAACGTGGATCTATTATTGGAAATGTAGCCAAGGATATAGGCCTTCAGGTTGCCCAACTATCCGCTCGAAAGGCACGCATTGATGCCGATCGTAGCCGTAAACGGTATTTTGATGTAAATCTGAGTTCTGGAGATTTGATCATAGCCGACAGGATTGACAGGGAAGGCCTCTGTGGCAAAAAGACGACGTGCGTTTTAAAAGTGGAACTTGTATTGGAGAACCCATTAGAACTTCATCGCATTAGCATCAATATTCAAGATATCAACGATAACCCACCACAGTTCAACGAGGACACTATACATATCGAAATACAGGAATCGGCAGTTAAAGGAGCTCGGTTCTTATTAGGTGAGGCCAATGACTTGGATATAGGGCAGAATGCAGTTCGGAGTTACTCACTGCAGACGAATGAGCATTTTGTTTTAAACGTTAACACAAAAACTGCAGGAAGAAAATATAGCGAGTTGGTTTTGGAAAAAGAGTTGGACCGTGAGGAACAACATGAATTAAAATTATTGCTGACAGCTCTCGATGGTGGGTCTCCTCAAAGATCAGGTACTGTAGTCATACAAGTCACTGTACTGGATGCTAATGATAACGCCCCCGTGTTTAGCCAGGCCGTCTATAAAGCCAGTCTACCTGAAAACTCTCCCCTGGATACTTTAGTAGTTACAGTGACTGCAACTGACGCAGACGAGGGAGTCAATGGTGAAGTTAGTTATGATTTTGACCATTTATCTGCGGAGGATAGCCGATTGTTTTCCCTTGACCAAAAAAATGGTGAAATAAAAATTATTGGCTCAATAGATTATGAAGAAGAATCTTCGTATGAATTGCAAATTAGAGCAAAAGATGGATTGGGTTTGACGTCATATTCTACGCTGATTATTGATTTAATTGATGTTAACGATAATGCCCCTGTCATTGATTTTAAATCACTGACTAACCCCATACCAGAAAACGTGTCACCTGGTACAGAGGTGGGCATCATTAACGTGCAGGATAGAGACTCTGAGAATAACCGGCAGGTCCGCTGCACCATTCAACAAAATGTTCCTTTTAAACTGGTTCCTTCCATCAAAAACTACTATTCTTTGGTCACAACGAGCGAACTAGACCGTGAACGAATGTCCGATTACAACATTACTATCACTGCCACTGACGAAGGCTCTCCACCTCTGTCATCCTCTAAAAGTGTCCATTTATCTGTAGCTGACGTCAATGACAACCCACCTGTGTTTGAGGAACAGTCCTACAGCGTCTATGTCACTGAAAACAACAAACCTGGTTCCACTTTATGTTCTGTTACTGCTCGAGACCCAGACTGGAGACAAAACGGCACAGTGATTTATTCTCTTGTATCTGGTGTAGTGAATGGTGTTCCGGTGTCTTCCTATCTATCTGTTAACGGGGACACGGGAGTGATCCACGCTGTGAGGTCTTTTGATTATGAACATTTCAGGAACTATTCAGTCCACGTGATGGCCAGAGACAACGGTTCTCCACCACTCAGCAGCAACGTGACCGTTAGCGTCCTTATAACGGATGTAAATGATAACTCTCCTCAGATACTGTACCCCGCCCCGGAGGGCAACCCCTTGATGACCGAACTGGTCCCCAAAGCTGCGCACGGAGGTTCGCTCGTGTCCAAGGTGATAGCGGTTGACGCGGACTCCGGGCAGAACGCCTGGTTGTCATATCATATAGTCAAATCCACTGACCCGGGACTTTTCACTATTGGTCTCCACAGCGGAGAGATCAGGACACAGCGAGACGTTTCTGATTCTGACAGCATGAAACAAAATCTTATTGTGGCAGTGAAAGATAACGGACAACCCTCTCTTTCTGCCACCTGTGTCTTGCATTTACTTATTTCTGATAACTTGGCTGAAGTACCAGAACTGAAAGATATGGCTTATGACGACAGCGATTCTAAACTGACCTCTTATCTGATCATCGCGCTGGTGTCCGTCTCCACCTTTTTTCTGACTTTCATTATTGTCATCCTGGGTGTGAGGTTTTGTCGCAGGAGAAAACCCAGACTGTTGTTTGATGGGGCAGTCGCCATTCCCAGCGCTTATCTCCCTCCTAATTACGCAGAGGTTGACGGCACAGGAACTTTACGTAGCACTTACAACTATGACGCCTACTTGACAACGGGTTCTAGAACCAGTGACTTTAAGTTCGCCAGATCTTACAATGACAGTACGCTGCCTGCTGAAGAGACTCTGAGGAAAAGTCCAACAGATTTTGTTGAGGCATTTGAAAAGTCTGGGGAATCCTTTGAGGTAGGCCTCCATACACCCTATATGTTTATATTTTCGTATATGTGTTCCCAATAATCAATAATATAATTATTGCAAACAAAGCCTAGACCCTTTAGCACATGCAGTTTAAACCCATATTGCTGGATATGGTAAATAATGTATTACAAAAAGAGGTTCATTACCTCCTCTTCTGTCCTAAAGTTTGATTGTTTTGATTACCATGCATTTATTTAGTATTGTTTTATATGATGCAGAACATTGCTAATATGTGTTTTGGACAGTAGGTATTTTACTGCCACTTCATCTCATTTAAAATCTATATCCATGTTCAATGTGTAGATATAAGCCTCTATACACATTTATAAACACTGATTCACTCCTGTTTCCATATTTTTATTAGTATTTGGGCAGTGTGCCAAGACCCCAGCTTAATTGTTGACATTGTCTATGTTGAGATGTAAACCAGCCATAATGTGTGTTCAACTCACCCCCTCTCTCCGTCTGTGAGCATGTCCAGGGGGGTATAAACACAGAATCTGAACTTGTGGATCTGTTCGTTTGTGGGCACTAGGGCATAAAACTACATAGCCAGGGCCGTTTGTATGCGCTTACTTGGTGTCACAAGTGTACATGGATGCATTTTGAGCCACAAATTAACTAACAGTGGAATTGTTTCTAAACATGTTGGTAGAATTAACAAACATTTTGGGTTATAATAGAACCATTGTGTTGACATGATTATTTCAAACAGTTCCACTGCTATGACAAAAACCTTACATTTTACACAAATACCTTACCAGACCATGGTTGAGTCTGTGTTCATCAGTATGTGATAAAGTTATGACTTATGTCTTTATTCAGATCCCATGGATGTATTTTTAACTGGGTTTCAAGTAAAGCATTGCTCATAGATCTATGGTATCTCAAGAGTGTCAATTCTCAGTAGCATAACAAGCTATTTTTCATCCACAAATAAGATAATTATGATTATACATGTATCGTGTTTTGTGTATAGCACTACACAATTGAAAATTAAAACACTCTGCAATATACATACTTAAATATATGGTCTTTACATAAATCCTTTTCCCAGCAGCAATACTGGAGTTCTCATGAAACATTTAAACAGTTTCATGAGAACTCTAGTATTGCTCCTGGGAACAGGATTTATGTAAAGATCATATATTTAAGTATACTGTATATAGGTATATAAGTATATAGGTATATAAGGGATAAAGGGATAAAGGTTAAAATATTAATTAAATTAATTAAAATATTAATTTTGAAGTCTCACCTTAACAAAACTGTTGTATTCTTTATCAGAAATTAAACGGCATTGTCCTCTATTAGCATTCGTTAATACATGATGATGATCATTTGTTCAATATCTGAATATATTTGTCTTTCATACTTATGTGCACACATTTTGGTGGCAGATATGGCACCAAAAGTGAATCGTTTTTTTTCAGTTAAGTCGCTTAAATGTTTAATGATTGAAGGATAAACTTAGAAATAGTCCCGTGCTCTTAGCTTTCCGCCTCTGTCCATGGTTCTGAATCGTGTGTTCACTCCGAGCGCAGTTTTAATGTCTAAAGTTTGACATTTATGTATTTAGCCTAGTTTTTTTTATTTCGTATGACTCTTAAAATAATAGACCTCTGAGATGTAATTCGATTATCACAAGAACCATGGAAATGCATGCTGATCTTTCAGTCAGTTATGTGCAATATCTCAAATGTACCCACAGTGTCGCTGTTCACCAGCTGATTTGAGACATGTACGCATCTCCACCCACTGCACCCACAGTGCTCAAAACGCAAGGGTGCCTTTCCTGCAGAAACAGTGAAGCCGGCATTAACCGATAACATTCATTATATTTTAGACATATAATAGACATTTTGAAAGGTATTTCTGGAATTATTACATACATCGAATAGAATATCTTGGGTGTCTGTCTTATAATTCTCGAGAAACAATGGAACACAAAGGAAACTCGCTGCTGGGCCTTGTGTGCTGTTTCGCTCTCTTCGTCCAGTTTACCAATGGAGACTTGAGCTATTCTATTCCGGAGGAGATTAAACGTGGATCTATTATTGGGAACATAGCCAAGGATCTTAGTCTGGAGGTAGGCAGATTGTCGGCTCGTAAGGCCCGTATTGATACCATGGAAAACCATCAACGTTATTGTGAAATTGATTTAAATACGGGAAATTTTGTCGTCCAAGAAAAGATTGACAGAGAGGATATTTGTGGAGAGAAGGTCTCGTGTGTGCTTAAATTCGAATTAGTCCTAGAGAACCCCCTAGAGATGCATCGCATTTCACTGCTGGTTCAAGATGTGAATGATAATTCACCCATTTTCCCGAAGGATACTATAAAACTGGAAATACGAGAATCAGCCGTCAAAGGAGCACGATATCGGGTTAACGAAGCACATGACGCGGATATGGGACAAAATGATGTTCAGCGCTACAGTTTACAAATGAATGAGAATTTTGTTTTGTCTGTTCGTGAAGATTCTGATGGGTCTAAGAGCGTCGAGTTGGTATTAGACAAAGAGCTGGATCGTGAGAAACGACATGATTTAAAATTAGTACTCATTGCTGTTGACGGAGGCACTCCACAGAGATCAGGAACTGCCAATATACACGTCACTGTACTGGATGCTAATGATAACTCCCCAGTCTTTAACCAAGCCGTCTATAAAGCCAATCTGCCTGAAAACTCTCCTCTGGATACTGTAGTGGTTATAGTCACTGCTACTGATGCAGATCAAGGAGTAAATGGAAAGGTTACATATGAATTCAGTCGCATTTCAGAGAGGGGTAAAAAGGTATTTTCCTTGGACAGTCAAACTGGCGAGATAAAGGTAATAGGACCAATCGATTTTGAGAGTGACTCTAAGTATGAGATGCGCATAGACGCCAAAGATGGGTATGGGCTTTCGTCTGATGCTAAAGTAATTATAGATATCTCTGACGTAAATGACAATGCCCCAGTGATGTATTTGAAATCACTGACAAACCCCATTCCAGAGAACGTACCACCTGGTACAGAGGTGGGCATCATTAACGTGCAGGACAGAGACTCTGAGAATAACCGACAGGTCCGCTGCTCCATCCAGCAAAACGTCCCTTTTAAACTAGTTGCATCCATTAAAAACTATTTTTCTCTGGTGACTACCAATGCACTGGATCGTGAAATAGTGTCTGATTACAATATTACAATCACTGCCACCGACGAGGGCTCTCCGCCTCTGTCCTCCTCTAAAAGTTTTCAGTTATCTGTAGCTGACATCAACGACAACCCACCTGTGTTTGAGGAACAGTCCTACATCGCCTACGTCACTGAGAATAACAAACCTGGTTCCACTTTATGTACTATTACTGCTCGAGACCCAGACTGGAGACAAAACGGTACAGTAATTTATTCTCTTCTACCTGGCGAAGTGAACGGTGACCCGGTGTCCTCCTATATATCCGTTAACGGGGACACGGGTGTGATCCACGCTGTGAAGTCGTTTGATTATGAACAGTTCCGGGACTTTAAAGTCAACGTAATGGCCAGAGACAACGGTTCTCCTCCATTGAGCAGCCACACGTCTGTCAGTATCTTCATAACGGATGTGAATGACAATACTCCTCAGGTTCTGTATCCCGCTCCGGAGGGAAATGCTTTCATGACCGAACTGGTCCCCAAGGCTGTGCACGGAGGGTCTCTGGTGTCCAAGGTTATAGCGGTGGACGCGGACTCTGGGCAGAACGCCTGGCTATCCTATCATATAGTCAAATCCACTGATCCTGGACTTTTCACTATTGGTCTCCACAGCGGAGAAATCAGGACGCAACGAGACATTTCGGAATCTGACAACATGAAACAGAATCTTGTTGTGTCCGTTAAAGATAACGGGCAGCCCTCTCTCTCTGCCACCTGTGACATGTATTTACTTATTTCTGATAATTTGGCAGAACTGCCAGAACTGAAAGATATGTCCCATGATGAGAGAAATTCCAAACTGACCTCTTACCTGATCATCGCGCTGGTATCCGTCTCCACATTTTTCCTGACCTTCATTATTGTGATCCTAGGTGTGAGGTTTTGTCGCAGGAGAAAACCCAGACTGTTGTTTGATGGAGCGGTCGCCATTCCCAGCGCTTATCTCCCTCCTAATTACGCAGAGGTTGACGGCACAGGAACTTTACGCAGCGCTTATAATTATGACGCCTACTTGACGACGGGTTCTAGAACCAGTGACTTCAAGTTCATGAGCTCCTACAACGACAACACGCTGCCTGCCGACCAGACTCTGAGAAAATGTCCAATAGATTTTGCTGAGGCATTTGGAGACGCTGGCGTATCAACTGAGGTAAAGCTCCATTAATACCCTATGTCTTTAACTGTAGACTGTCATGCGACCCCTCCCTGTTTTTTGCTTGGCAATTATTTCTGTATAAAATAATAATTTCATTTCCAGACATTTCTAAACCAAACATTGTCGTTTAGGCTACTCCGTGATTTTCAAATTCAAATTTGTTTTTACACTTCCTACTTTTCGGAAATCATTTGGCATCCCTCTAATTTTCCATAAATAACTACATACAAAGTATTTGTACCAACTACATGGACACAGCGACTCACGCGTATTAATTTATTATTATGGGGCGTTCGCGTGTTTGGGGACATTGGAAATGATCTTTTTAATGGTGTTACAAATTGTTCCATGAGTTTAATGTGCTAATAGCAATAGCCTCCTGTACCTACAATATATAAGAAGTATGTATTTTGCATTATATCAACCATTTGACTATGTGTCTTATGTGTTGTCTCATCTATTCTGTGGCCTGGCATCATAATACAGCACAGGGCTGAAGCCTGGAGCCACACATATTGTGAGGCTCCAATTAGCCTAAACTGTATGTCTTTTAGTGGTAGGAGGAACCCCGTGCGAACACGCAGACTCCACGCAGACAGGACTGGGCGGGGAATCGAAACCAGTATGCTGGCGCTGCGAGGCGAAAGTGCTAGCCACTGAGTCTCCGTTAATTATAATACACTGTCTGCAAAACTCACCATACATATTCAAGTTGGACTGAATTGAACTGAAATTTATTGCATATATGCATCATGCTCTGTAACAGGACTCTTCAAATGTCGGTATGTTTCTTGCTCTGGGTAGAATAAATGTACAAGTGTTGCGTGAGCGTCACTGTCCTTGGTGCTGAAACAACCACTTCACTGAAGTGTTATAGGGATTATCTGTGGTAGATTTCAAAGGTGCTGATTGTCCTCATTAAACCATGGTTTTGAAATTCGCAAATGTATACTTTGATGAAAATAGTGCATGTCTTTTTAAGTTATTTGAAATATATTTGTTTTTAATTGATGGTTGCAGTGGCCTATACAAGTGCAATCTACCCTGCTCCTATATTAGGTTTTATAATGTTACAGAGTCAGTTTACATTGACGCTTTCTGGATTAGTGGCATCATGTGATGCAGAAAGAACGCTAGGCCTAGTTTAGTGATGCCGAAAGATAGATTTGTTGTATTGGTCTTACTATTGCTGTTTAACATGTTAAACATCACACCACTTTGGTTGTACGTTTTCAGTTTTCATATATTGGTTCCACTCTTTATGTATACACTCTTTTCAGTCTATCTGTCCTTGACGAATACCAGTTTTACTTCAGATTCAGATTCATTTATTAAGGACTGCACAACAAAGTCGACAGAATTTGCTTTCGGTACAGCATATAGCCCATAGCTACTGTGTCGGCAAAAACATAGACAGTACAGAAACCAGACAATATACAGACAGTACAGGTAGCATGTATAGACAAATACAAGACATTCGAGATGGACAAGAATTGTGGATAGGGTATTCAGAGGTGAGTGGAGTTCAATGACCTGATGGCAGTGGGAAAAAAAACTGTTTTTGAACCGGGTTGTTTTGGTGGATATGGATCTATAGCGCCGGCCAGAGGGCAACAGTTGGAATAGGTGGTTAGCTGGATGAGATGAATCCGAAACTATATTTTGTGCTCTAGTGATTGTGCGTTTATGGTATAGTGAGTCTAATGATGGGAGGGGGGTGCCTGTGAGTTTTGATGCTTTTTTAATTATGCGTTGGAGTTTACTGCGTGATTGATTGTCCAGATTGCCGTACCAAACTGTGATGGATGAGGTGAGGATGCTTTGCAGGATGTCTGTATAGAACTGGAGGAGGAGATTACGTTTGGCTTAAATAGCTGATTTAAGATATTTGGTTAATCATATATGTAAATTAGAAGATATAAACTGTAATTAAAAAATATGATTCGCCAAGATGTTATACAATCAACAGAGTCTTTGATCAACTGTAGAACAAACATGCCTAGCAGTACTCGGTCAAGCACTGCGTGTTTGTAGCGGGGTCAAACGCACATATTTGGCACAAAAGTATTTTCACCAAAATACTTAAATTGGTAAGAGGTCAAACAAACATCATATATATAATTTGGGGGAAATTATGTGACATAAATAATGAGTAAGCCATGCAGTGAAGGCAAATACTGTGTCTTCTGTCTATCTGTTTCTTATGTTGGTAAATGCAGCTAAGTAGTGTTTTCCAGGTTGAAAACAATGAGGGGCTGGGTAATCCTGAACATGTAAAAGTATTTCGGATGAGAGGATTGTCTTCCCTCTCTATCTCTCTACGAATGCCTTGCTTCACATATTGTGTTGAATATAAGGGGTAAAAGTAAACCTAAATGTCAAATAACGTTTGCACCTATATAATGAATAATGGATATGCGCTAAAGCACTGATTAATTATTTCACAAGAAAGGTTCAGATTTAGTCCATGACTAAATTAGACGAGGGAGTGTTATGTTTTATCATCTGTGTAGTCTCAAACGTGGACTCATCGTGTCGCTGTTCACCATCAAAGGAAAAAGGGAACATCACCGCCTACAGGAACTGCCTTACATCGATGCGTCGTTTGTCATTATAACGACCGAACTCTCTTGATCTGGCGTAATCGTGTGCACATTTGCAGATTTTACGTAGGTCCAACAGACGCTTATATTTGAATTTTATTTTGCTTGTATTCTTTGTCAATGTTGGATTTGCGCTGTTAAGATTTTTGTCCAAGGATGGGATACAAAGGATTTTCGACACTGGGCCTGCTCTGTGGCTTTGCTTTCTTGACTCTAACACTCCACCTCACTTATGGAGACCTGAGCTATTCTATACCGGAGGAGATGAAACGTGGATCTTTTATTGGAAGTATAGCAAAGGACCTAGGTCTGGACGTGGTCACACTAACTTCTAGAAAGGCCCGTGTTGATTCCGAGCGGAATCGTAAACGGTATTGTGAAATTGATCAGAGGAATGGGGATTTGATTATAGCGGAGAGAATTGACCGAGATAGTCTTTGTGGTAAGAAGGCGGCATGCGTTTTAAAACTGGAACTTGTTTTGGAAAATCCTTTAGAACTTAAACGTCTGAGTCTGCATATCCAAGATATAAATGACAATTCTCCACAATTTAAAGATGACATCGTTAAATTGGAAATTAGGGAGTCGACATACAAGGGTGCTCGTTTTCTGATAGAGGAGGCTCACGATGCGGACGTAGGACAGAACGCCGTTCAAACCTACAGCCTTGAGAAGAATGATAATTTTGTCTTGGCTGTAGAGCGCAATACCGTTCAATTGGTCCTTGATACAGAACTTGATCGTGAAAAACAACAAAATATTAATTTAATTCTCACCGCTACTGACGGTGGCTCTCCACCAAGATCAGGAACTGTAGCCATTCAAATAACTGTACTGGATGCTAATGATAACGCCCCAGTATTCAGTCAGGAAGTATATAAAGCCAGTCTGCCTGAAAACTCTCCGCTAGATACTGTCGTGGTTACAGTGAGTGCTACTGATGCAGACGAAGGAGTAAATGGTGATGTGACATATGACTTCGGCCATGTGTCAGATGAAGATGAAAAATTGTTTTCTATTGATCGTAAAACGGGAAAAATAAAAATAATTGGCGTGACTGACTTTGAAGAAGAGACATCATTTGAAATAAGAGTGAAAGCCAAAGATGGTTTAGGGCTTACCTCACAAGCCAAAGTTATAATAGATGTTACTGATGTGAATGACAATGCCCCAGTAATACATTTAAAATCCCTGACTAACCCCATACCAGAGAATGTGGCACCTGGTACAGAGGTGGGCATCATTAATGTGCAGGATGCAGACTCTGAGAATAACCGACAGGTCCGCTGCTCAATTCAGCAAAATCTTCCTTTTAAATTGGTTCCATCCATCGAAAACTACTATGCCCTGGTGACAACGGCTGAATTGGACCGTGAAGTAGTATCTGCTTACAACATTACAATCACTGCCACTGACGAGGGCTCTCCACCTCTGTCCTCCTCTAAAAGCGTAAGGTTATCTGTAGCTGACGTCAACGACAACCCGCCTGCGTTTGAGGAACAGTCCTACAGCGCCTACATGACTGAA
>OMKK01086523.1:0-16890 GCA_900302305.1 Polymixia japonica
CTTGACGACTGTTTAAATGATATTTGAGTATATTTTATATTGTACTTAGTACTTAAAACCACTGGTATTACTTTGTTGTTTTTCTTTTACTTCTCATACCAGTAACATCATTTGTAACATTACTGATATCTGACCAGTTATATTGTTAGTATTGGTATGGTTTAGGCTCCCGCTCTCAGTACAATATAGGTATCAGTAACCAATCAGTAAAGCAAGTTTAGTTTGGATTTAGATTGTTGATTTGTATTTAGTTTATGTTTGTTATGGTGCTGCTCTCTACGCCTGTCCTGCCAGGAAAGAGATTTGTAATCGCAATGGGAACACCTGGTTAAAAAAAGATCAAATAATAAACTGCAAATTGAAAATATAGTAAAACAAAATAATGCATATCTCTGTTGTTGCATGACAATCTAGTAACCTTAATTTGATATTTCTCTGCATTGAGAGTTGGCATGTTAACACAAAGCTTACATAATGTTTTCCATTATGTGTCAGGCCCCAGGTCTTATGATTGTCGACCACAATATATGATTTCTTAATTCATAAGCCTTTTTTTCTGGGGGGATATGTGAGGTTTTCAGTTCAATTCTAGCAATATTAGCAATTCTAGCAATATTAAACTGTTTTACTGAGCTCAACAGATGTTTGACGAAATGTCAGTGTATTGTCTTTTATCAAACCTAAATCTTAAAATCTCCCTATTGACCCTCCGACAGTCCCAAAGTAAAGACAAGGCCACAGTTCTAGTTAAACTTACTTGTTTCAACTCTGACTTTAATTCCTGACCCAAACAGGATTTTCCGAACTCCAGTAAGAGTCACACAACATGTATGACTTCACTAAAAACCTCATCATATTTTATCATTGAAAGTTTCTACACCTGAAGATGTTGATGTTGTATTTTTCCCAAATCCCAACACCTTCAGATGTATGGCCCAGATGAGGACCGACATTTTTGGCTTTACAGTTTAGAGCTCAAGGTCCAAGACACTTAAATTATAGAAAAAATAAAAAGTATTAATAATAAGTATTGTGTCAGTCTTGACAGAAATTGATAAAATGATTATCACTTGATTCTGAGTAGTTTTGTTCCACTCCCAAAAATCAACTTCCATGTACCATCATTCACACAATACCTATCACCTCTTTAAAGAAATTGTAAAATCCTAATTTTAGGGTCAATAACTAAAACTTGTACAAATTAGAGTCAGCAATTCTAACATTTTGTGGAGTGGTGACAGTGTAGATCCTTGTCTCATTCTCTCATTACCAATAAAATAATAGTTTAGGATTATAATTCCTATACACACAGTATTTCTATTGTGATTAAACTAAAGTCTCCTCTGGTGAACATGATGAACTCACTTAACTTAATAATTAGTCTGGCTATTTACAGCGGGTATGTCCCATGATGCCTTGACACTGTAGAAAATTGTATTTAAACTATTCTCATTCTATCAGTCTTGTATATTGTGTTTATTATAGTGCCATTTTTAAAATTTAAGGATAAAAACAATGTGTTGTGTATGGAATTAATTTGTTGAAAAAAACATGCTTTTTTCAATAGTAAGGTTAGGTTTCTTGAGAGCAATTTTCTAAAAGGAGTTTTAGTATAAGGTATATCTTCAATTTCTGTTCAAATCAGTCTGTAGTAGCATAGAGAATGATATGGACTTTGGATGTTTACAATAGAAATTTGAGTAATGTTCATCTTTTCTATAACAAATGTAGAATTCTAAAACTGGGTTATGTTCTGTAGATGTTGCATGATGAAGTATGAAGGTTATACACTTACTTGACAGAACAATAACTTTGATTCCAGATCCAAATATGATTTTGAAGTTATTGTTATTCACACAACAACATAGAAGGGTACAAAAACACCTATGCATTAAAAGTGCTATATTAAACTAATCTACCTCAATCTAATTGCATATTAATGTAATATACAAATCAACTTTTAAATGTTTAACTTCAGAGAATGGTCTACATACATTGTTACAAATGTACATGTTCATAACCATATATTCTTTTATCATGTTGTCTATCCGCTGTTACAGTTATAGCCTTGTGGCTTCTTGTTTTAGTGCTGTTTCGTAATTAATAAGATAATCATAACTTACGTGTCTGCACTGTTAACTTGATGCCAATGCCAAATGTTATTTTCCATCCACTTGTCCCACAGACATTAACTTCACAACAAAAACAAACTTAACTTTGTGAGGCTAGTTGTCATGAGCTTACTCCCTGTCTAGCTAGCTAACTAAACGTTAATTACTAGAGCTTGATTTCCAAAAAATGGTTTACACTGGTCTTATTTACTATTGCTTTGGTGCTCTAAGTGTCATACTAAATAGCTATGATATTTTGTGGTAGTTTTAGAAGCTCATTAGCTCATTTTGTAGCAAAAGTTTACACATAATATTTTGTGTACAATTTTTTACTTTCTTTCCAGCTAGATGACAATTTTGATCAATTTTACTCACTAAAATGTTTTTATCCCTTAGATAATGTGAGTCAAACAGTAGAGATCTAATAAGCATTCGTAACTTACTTGTTTGTACCATTAATTGGATTCCAGCTCCAAAGAGGATTTTATACCCGACAGCATTCACACAGTTAAAGACCAGAGTACAAAAATCACTGACAGCTTATTATTCACTCGCTTCTGCAATTTATGTTTTCTTATTTCAAAGTGTAAATAAAACATCTGACATGTACTGTAGTCTGCTAATGTCTAGTGGTTAATGGGCTTATTGATAGATCAACAATATCAAATAATGTTACATTATGTTAGTATATAATAAGTACTTAGTTCCAATAAATTCTCTTTAGCAAAAATTCTAATCCAGTCAATGTTTCATTTTGTAGTTTAGTCAATATTTGTACTAGGGATGCACAATAAATAAAATAACAAAAACTACAGCCTCAGAACTTACTAGTACAATTTGAAGCTCACAACAAACTGTAGATGTTAGACAACTCCAGTCCTAATGTTTAGCTCTAGTCAGATTAAGCTAATAGTAAACATCACCATCTCATCTTTCAGCATCAGTTTTCTCTAAATAAAATAAAAAATATCAATGTAAAGCTCTGTGCACATGTATCACTATTTATATTACAATTGCAGTATTCAGTCAATAAATTGCAATATTATTTTTGTGTTTTGTATTTTGTGCAGTCCTAATTGGTAATACTAAAACTAAAGGAAAAGTTCTATCTAAGTTGTAACTTTACCTGACAAAACAATAACTTTGGTCCCCTTTCCAAAGTAGATTTTGTTTAGTCCATCAGTCACACAGTATGAAGTCATATGTCATTAACATGAATGCTATGAGCATCTTATTACCTTATGCATCTTTTGGTTAGATATCTATGATCATTTTAGATTATTGTAATGTTGATTTTACATTATTACACCAACTGCAACTTGAATTAAGGAACATATCTCAACCAATTTTAAACAATCCATTGATCACCTCATTAAAACTATTATTTATGATCACAGATATGTGATGATGAGACATTGACTTACTTGATTGGACATGTAATCTTATCCCTGTTCCGAATATTAACTTGTATCCGTCATTCACACATGCATCAACTCCTTTACAAAAACCTGCCATACGTATCGATTCAGTCCACCGTTAAACTCCGTACATTTTCAACTCCAGTCCCTATTGGGTTCAATTTAATACAATTAAGTTATTATATAATATTTTTTTGTATTTATTTACTGGCAAATAATCTGGTTGTCTGTAGGGATCTTATCAGTAAATATAATACAAAGATTAGATTATAAAAAGATGATTTTAAAGTGTTTTATATAAAAACTACTCACTTGTTTCAATTTTTAGCTTAGTTCCTGATCCAAAAATAATTTTCACATTGTTAGTATTCACACAGTTCATTAGACCTCAACAAGAACCTTCCCTACAGACTGAATACTTGACGACTGTTTAAATGATATTTGAGTATATTTTACATTGTACTTAGTACTTAAAACCACTGGTATTACTTTGTTGTTTTTCTTTTACTTCTCATACCAGTAACATCATTTGTAACATTATTGATATCTGCCAAATTATATTTTAATCAGTGTGCATTAATAAACTAAAACTATATTTAAAGATATACATTGTTTCTAACTTATTTGATTGATACTTGATTGATTACACACATTGCTAATTGATACTTATATAGTAATGTGTGATTTATTATTTAATATGAATTAATTTATGGCTGTTAGTATAGGTATGGCTTAAGCTCCTGCTCTCAGTACAACATAGGTTGTAGAGAATTTTCGCAATGATAAAAAACAGCAAATTATCAAATGCAAGTTGAAAATAAAGTAAAACTAAATAATGCATATCTTTGTTTTTGCATGAGAATATTGTTTGGGGGGGATTTCAACTGAATTCTAGCAATATAAAACTTTTTTACTCAGCAGACAGATGTTTAATGAAGTTTCAGTATATTAAGCCTCTTATCAAACCTAAATCTTAAAATCTCCCTATTGACCCTACGACAGTCCCAAAGTAAAGACAAGGCCACAGTTCTAGTTAAACTTACTTGTTTCAACTCTGACTTTAATTCCTGACCCAAACAGGATTTTCTGGACTCCAGTAAGAGTCACACAACATGTATGACTTCACTAAAATCCTCATCATCATATTTTATCATTGAAAGTTTCTGTGTTGTATTTTGTTGTATATTGTTGTATTTGTTGTATTTTTGTATTTTGTTGTATTTTTGTGTTGTATTTTGTTGTATTTTTCCCAAATCCCAACACCTTCAGGTGTATGGCCCAGATGAGGACTGACATTTTTGGCTTTACAGCTTATAGCTCAAGGTCCAAGACACTTAAATTATAAAAATGAAAAGTATTGTGTCAGTCAACAGAAATGGATAAAAATAATTCTCACTTGATTCTATGAGTAGTTTTGTTCCACTCCCAAAAATCAACTTCCATGTACCATCATTCACACAATACCTATCACCTTTTCAAAAACCACCCAATCAGTTTCCATGCATATCAATCTCGTTAAGACCTGGGATACTTACTCATTTTTGCTTTTGACTAGGCATATGTAAACATATTTCATTTACAATAAGATAAAACTCATTCACTAAGACCTGGTTATAACATATCACTAAGACCTGGTCATACCACACTCATTAAGACCTGGTTATAACACACTCACTAAGACCTGGTTATAACACACTCACTAAGACCTGGTTATAACACACTCACTAAGACCTGGTTATAACACACTCACTAAGACCTGGTTATAACACACTCACTAAGACCTGGTTATAACACATTCACTAAGACCTGGTTATAACACACTCACTAAGACCTGGTTATAACACACTCACTAAGACCTGGTTATAACACACTCACTAAGACCTGGTTATAACACACTCACTAAGACCTGGTTATACCACACTCACTAAGACCTGGTTATAACACACTCACTAAGACCTGGTTATAACACACTCACTAAGACCTGGTTATAACACACTCACTAAGACCTGGTTATAACATATCACTAAGACCTGGTCATAACACACTCATTAAGACCTGGTTAAAACACACTCACTAAGACCTGGTTATAACACACTCACTAAGACCTGGTTATAACATATCACTAAGACCTGGTTATAACACACTCACTAAGACCTGGTTATAACACACTCACTAAGACCTGGTTTAAAACAAAGGTCCACAAAAAGGTGGACACACTACTGAAGTTCTTCAAACAGAGAAAGAACAAAACAGTGAAACTAATGTTTGCAGGATAAATTATGCCAATATATATTCTATAACTGCTTCTTAGTAAAAATGCACTCAGAGTAACATGGTTTGCATCTTTTAAATATTTGTTTAGAAAGTAATTATTGATACATTGTGCCAAATTTATGCAGATTTTTATTCGAGAAAATGACTTACTGGAGTTAACTGTCAGCTTTGCACCAGATCCAAATATGAGTTTGTTGGCTCCATAATTCACACTGTGTCACACTTCTTTGCAATTACTACAGCTGTTTCCTTAACTCTCATTTAGGACTGGCCATTGATGTTTATATGATGATACATGATATTTATAATCAGTATGACTAATACACATGAATAGGATTATGATACACGCACCAGTCTCTTGTACTCACTGATATTAACGCTGACTTTAATTCCAGATCCAAATAGGATCTTTTGGAGCCCGTCTGTAGTCACACTACATGGGAAGTCTGGTCAATAACCCTGATCTCCGTTTTACACCTGAGGCACTGTCTCACATTAGAAGTTATTTTGTTCAATTACTGACTTTTGTGAACTTAGTGTGGACTGAGTTGAAAGTTAATTATTAAATAGATATAACCTTCTTTTGATTTACATGTATTTCTGTAGCTAAAATACCATTTGCTATTTTTTTTTAAATTGTGAAGCAACTTTATTTATAGGAAAGGTTCAAAGATTGATGCATGCAAATTAGTTGAGGAATTAACTGAGGAAGTAAGGATCAATTAAAATGCAGTTCAGAAGAGAAGATTGATAACTTCCTTATCACAAATTCTTCAAGAACTTTCATACTGCAATGTTGTTAATGTCTATATTCACAGTAAAGTGTGAATTATTGTTATTTTTATTCAGCCATATAAACCCATAATAATCACAGAATAGCAAACTATTTAATCATTTGTAAAATTAATCACCTGCCCCTAGAGAACTGTCCATTAGAAGGTTTTTCAACATCATCAGATATTATTTTTAGTTCAATAAATTTAGAATCTTACTAGATTGTATTTGCAGGGCTGTTCCAGTCCCAAACACCAGCCGCCGTGTCCCATCATTCACACTGTACTATGGTTCATAACAGAAACACTGGTGTCCCACGTTGAGGCATTTGGGACAGTAATTAATATTTTATAATGGGAAGATAATGGCATTGACCATTTACAATGTTTTGTTTCTCTTTAGTAAATCTTTCTGCTCAATTTAGCACAAAAAAGTTTAATCCTATTTATGCAAAACTGTAGATTTGTCAGTTTTTAGTTTACAGTCAGATGGTGTATTTGTGGTTTTAAATCAAAATGGAATATATGTTATACATTATGAACACACAGATGGATTTTTCAGTAGCAAACTATAATCACTTTTACTATCTGTTTGTTTTCATTAACATAGATGCTTTATGAAAAATAACATAATGGAAGCATCCAAATTAATTTGATAATACTCACTTGTTTCAATTACTACCTTTGTTCCTGCTCCAAAGATTAGTTTTCTCAACCCTGAGTCAGACACACAGCGCTTTGCTGTTGACCAAAAACTTGTTAGATTGCAGAAAGCCTGCTTTTTACTACAGAAGGTATAATTTATAAATTAAATCATACATTCAAAATATGCACGTGAAATGCGTGTTATGTTTTGATCAATCTAGTTTCAAGTGATATGACTCAATACTTTGTTGATATTTTTATAGGCCATGGTCACTAAAACTGTAAACTATGTGATCTTTACTGAACTTCAGCTGTTTTCTTAAAATAAACGTTTTGTGTCTTACTTGTTTCTACAAGAAGAGATGTTCCTTTGCCAAAGATAAGCTTCTGCACTCCAGTATTCACACAAAGGAAACAGTCTCAACAAAAACAACCACAGCACTTGTTATCACTTTAACTTATTGATTATTAGTATTATTGATTGATTTGATTAAATTATTAATTAAAAGCTAAATACATGTAACACAGGTCTGGACAACAGCCAGGGTTGAGGGTTCTATTCCCAGTGGGGCCACCTGTACTAAAGACGTATACCGTAGTGTCTACAAAAAGCATGAAATGCTTCCCTCAGACTGGATTTGTTCCTTTCAGTGACCAAGAGAAGTTTTCTTTTACACTTTCACAGTTCAAAGTTTGTCATAGTATCACACATGTCAAACTCCAGTCAGACCCAAGACAACTCATTCCAATTAGACAATATTAAATATAAAATCAATGTTTAGACTAAATGAACAAAATTAACTTACTTGAGTCAACTATCAGTTTTATGCCAGTCCCAAAAATTAGTTTGTAAACCCCAGATCCAGTCACACATTAGGAACCGCCGCTACATAAGCCCTGTGACCCTACATGAACCCTTTTGAATGGCAAAGGGGATTTAAATCGGTAAACAGTGGACTGGTTTATAGATCCTGTTCTTCTCCTTGTTTTAAATGATTTGAAGCATCCACAATGTAAAAACTATATTACTTTGTCTTCTGAAATATAGATTCCTTCTGAATCACTGCACAAGCCATTATACTAATCAATGTTTAAATGGTAAACATACTCTATATGTTTTTAAGTGATTGAATATATTCAGTCAATCAAACAGACTAAGACACTAATGTCAGGGTTTTGAGCTTGATTTACAACCTTTGCTGCTGCAATTGCTTACTCTCTCCAATCTTTCTTGCCACTCTTTTTAACTTGTTTACTTTCTTATAAATTAGAAATGCCATAAAATAATAGTCAAACTGATACTCACTGGCCTTAACAGTCAATTTGATTCCTTCTCCAAAAAATAATTTCCAGTTTCCTGTCCCAGTCACACAATGTGTCTTCACTGAACAATAACTGCTGTGTGAAGAACCTAACAATGATGGATTTAATCACATCATCTGCAAACAGTTATACTTTTATATTTGCTATTGCCTATAGGGTTACTAGTTTCAAATAAAGAAAAACATGAGATTGGTACAGAAAATGTATGTAATATAGTGTCATAATATAAAGTAGGTTGCATTAATAGTTTACCTCATTTTTATAGCAGTAAAAACTTGATGATGATGATTGGTTTTTTAAATAGGTTTTCCCCATCCTTTGAATCAATAAACTGAGCTCAACTCAGTCAATTTGCTGCTAGCTTGCTGAAGGTAATTTAGGGGGCAGTATTACATCATGAACAAACCATTAATGGTGATATTTGAAGTTGTGTATTATATAATAACTTGGCAAGAACAACTTAAAAGACCCTTGTCATTCAAATCTCTCTCTCTGAATGTTTGAATTCTTGATACTTACAGGTCTCAATGACTAATTTGGTCCCTTCCCCAAAAATAAGTCTCCGGTTTCCCCCTGAAGCAGTCACACAGTGGATCTGCTCTGAACAAGAACTAGATGGAACATTTTCTCATGAAGCCAAATTATTGTTAATGAAAAAGAAATACATTTTAATGAATAGAACATTCTGTTTTGGCTTCAAATTAATTGGATTTTAGTGCCATACAAATTTCAGACATCTTACAAATAAAGGAGTAGAAGTCTAGTTTTTTCCTCATTCTAGTCTCAAATGTATCTAGTATTTTATTTGAACTTACTTGACTCAGTGATCAGTTTTATTCCTTGGCTGAATATGATCTTGTCTGAGTATGACACACAGTCTCAGTTACCATCACAATAACTGATAAAGAAACATGTTGCTGTCTAGAAAATGTATACAGCTGCAAATTTAAATAATTTTTTATATTTTTATATTAAATATTTTCTCATTGAAACCCATGTTATTTTGAAATTCTATGGTCATTTTTAACAAACTGCAAGGGCCCACTTTTTGTCAGGTTACCTAACACATTAATGACCACAGAAACTATACATTACGTGGAAGCTATTTATTTAGGCTATTTGTTATAGTAAAATAAAAACTCTTGAATTTCAGTTATTGTGTGTGGTCTTCACCACAGCAAGGGGTTTTGTACTGAAACTAATATGAAAGTCACATCTTAAAATCAATTGTGTAGTTTGTTAATTATTTTATTTTATTTTTTATTTAACCTTTATTTATCCAGGAAGTCCCATTGAGATTATAAATCTCTTTTACAAGAGAGACCTGGCCAAGGTAGCAGCCATACAAAGTCAAAACGATATAAATTATATATATATTATATTAATGCCACCCATGAGGCCATTTACTGCTACTAATGTACAAGGGAAGAGTATAATTTGAGAAGTAAGTGTTCTTACCTGTTGTTATAGTTAATTTAACTCCTTTTCCAAATACTAACTTCCCTGTAGATGTAGTCACACACAGTTGTATGGCCATACAGAAACCCATGGGCTAACATTATAACTGTATGGGCAAATCAAGAATACTTAAGTTTTATCAAATCAAACAAAGTATCCACCATTTACTAAAGTTAAATTTAGTGTTGAACATTTTGTTATTAGCTATATTAAGAATTTTGCTTATAGAATAGTTACATTTGAAAACTTGAAATCATCTGCACTTTGGACATAGAGAGCATTATATGCGAGGTAACAATATTTTATCCATAGTTAAATATATTCATGGTTGGATGTTTTTGGAACAAAGCCATTTAATTTTGTGGCTTGTTACTCAAACTGTTTGTGACAGTCAAAATGCAAAACGTATTAAACTTACTGGCTTGAACATTCAGTCTCATTCCTGTCCCAAAAATCATTCTGTAGGTTCCAGTAGTCACACAACGTACACATCCATTACATAAACTCTGCGGCTTCTGCTCAAGACTTCGACTGAAGAAAAACATTTTTTTGTTGTGATTAGTTAACATTTTCTGAATGTATTTGGTTTGGTTTCTTGGCATTTATCGACTGACATTTATAATATTGAGTAGCCGCTATTTAAATAATGAGTTTAAATGAAATAATGAGTTTCAATTAAATTATCCCTTGTTGAGTGGTCCGTATGAATACCAAAACCAACAAGTTGGTTAATTTGTAAAGTCTTAAGTCCTCTTATTGAATGATTGGATTATTGTAATGATTTTATCGTGAATAGACTTACTTGATTTGACAGTCAGCTTTATGCCAGTGCCAAAGACCAGTTTGTTTATTCCAGTGTTAGTCACACACTAAGAAACTACAAGACATAAACATCTGGGCTGAACAACAGCCTTCAGTGTCCTGAACAAAACTCAGATTGATCTATTTTTTATTTTTTTTACTGTAACTGAAAACTGGCCATGAATGAACCAGATTTCAGTTAGAATGATGTTCCCCAAATGTAGAATATAGGTCATTACAAAGCCCTAGTTAAACTATTAATTTCAAAAACTCCCTGCAAAAACTGTAGGTAAGAAAATTGCCATTTCTAAGAGATTAGCATTTTCTTTGTAGGAAACTGACAATATTGAAGTACAATATTACCTATTCACTACATCAATGGCATATTATATGGATGGTTTAATTGATCACAGTTTATTGATGAGTTTGTGTCCAACATCTGTTCAGAGACTGATGAATTGAACCCTGGACACTCATTTGAATACTTGATAGAATTTGATTAAATACTCACTGATCTCAACAACTAATTTGGTCCCTTCTCCAAATATGACCGTCCAGTCTGCCCCTGTAGCAGTCACACAATGGTTCCTACCCGAATAAAAACTAAGTGGAACTTTACTGAGCCAGCATAAGGTCAAACCTCAATAATCTGAAAAAAATTTAAATTATCACTTGGTCTGGCATTTGTGAATATTAGTATTTAAAGGAGCATTTTACTGAACAATACTTGTCCTTCCCACAGTAGTGAGTCAGATATTGAATAAATACAAACAGGACATGATTATAGTTTTAAACATTCATAAATGCAAAACTCAATGAAGACCTCTTATAAACAAACCACTAAAAAGCTTTTTATGCCAATATAGTAACATCTACCTCTACTAAACATTTAAACATTTCATCTATTGTCTTGGCACTTTGTCTTTGACCATTTTACTCCTGACCTTTGCTTGCTTGTTATATTGGTGATCTAGGAATTGAACCTCATTTTAGAGCTGCAAAACTTCCAATGTATATATTATATTTTTAGTTTAATATGGAGCATCAATGACCAGCTCAATTTCATAGCTGATTTATGACATAAAGTGTCACAAAATGTATATATGTATGAAATAAACTCAAATTGGACTTACTTGGGATGACTGTCAGTCTTGTGCCGTCACCAAAGATGATTTTTGTCCCAGAGTTAGTCACACACCAAGAAGCTTCACTACAGAAACCTTTAGCTACACAACAATCTCATCCACAAACGTAGCTGGAGTTTAAAATATTCCTGTATTTAAATATATGAAGGGGTTCATCAGATTTCCAAAATGCTGTTAAAATCATAACTATTTTGTGAGCAGAGTATTGAGATGACTCTTAACTTTAATAATAAATTATGTGGTTTATTTTCCTGGCAGCAATAATTTCATGTGAGTTTAAATCGTGTAAGTCTCATTTTAGAAAACTTAATTTAAACTATTCAGCAACCACGTCAATATGGTGATTTTGGACAAATACAGGACATTGTCTCTGACTGATCGACAGATACTTACTCATTTCAATGACTAATTTGGTAGCTTCTCCAAAGATTATATTCAAGCCTCCTGCTGAAGTCACACTGGAACTACTCTAAACAATAACATGGATTTTTCATTTATGCAAAATGAAGTCAGAACACATTAAGTACCAGTTGTTTCTCATTTCAAGGAGGATTTCACTGACAATATTTTCTTTCTGAATTTTATTTTGTCCTTTCTTTGGTGTTTATTTTACCTAGAGAGGTTTCAACCATGACTTTTGGTTCAGTAGGTAGTTCAGCTTTAATGCCTCTACATCTCCAAGTGAACTCAGTCATGCAATAAGTCATTTACTCAACAGTATTCCCTCACGGGTGCTTTAAGCAATGCTTTTTGCTTTCTTAAATATGTTGATAAGATATAATCAACACAGCAAAGGGTTTAGGGTCCTCATCTGTCAGGGGATATTTTCACACTTAGAAACTCTGAATAATCCCAATAATCAATTACACAACATTGATTATAGTATTAGGATATTTGAGAAATGACAGAATAAGTCACCTTTATTTTATAGCACCTAGTCACTAATTCTAAATATCAAAGTATGCAAATTAATGCATATTTACTTATGCAAAGAAGAGCATTTTCGGCACATATGTTAGAAAAGAGTTTATGGTTCATTTTATGGCTGCGTTTAAACTTACTTGGCTCAACTATCAGCTGGGTTCCTTGGCCAAATAGGAACTTATTCCCGTATGTCACACTGTATTAGCTACCCTGACATTTACCCTCTGATCACACATGATTACATCAAGTCAGAGTTCCTTCTCCAAGCAATAAGCCACCGGTTAGAGACCACAGTGTTACCAAAATGTCACAATTAATCATCATCAATCCCCATGTGTACTGTTGAAGTACATGTATGTCCTTAAAAAACTGAACTCCTATCTGCTCACTCATTCCAGGTCACTCTGGACAATAGTCTCAGCTGAAATGTTTGGTTATTACTGACACAGTTTTAAAGTTACTCACTGGCCTCAATGTGTAATCTTGTTCCCTTTCCAAAGATGATCTTATATCCACCTCCAGTAGTCACACAACATGAACTGCCATAACACAAACCAACCATGACAACCATGGAATTAAGTAAAACCTCATTTTACAGCCCAAAAAAAATAACTGAAAGGTTTCATTTAAAATGACCATATTTGATAAAAATGACACCTTATAAAATGATTGATCGATGGTACAAATTAAAACAGATAATGGAACTTTTCAAAGGGATAGTAGATAAACTACGTCCTTAGTTGACAATGTCAAAAACTGAAACAGAAATTTTAGAGACATTAAATAATAAACCACCGATGATTATTTTCTTTTCGAATTGAACTCATCAACTGTAAGTATAAAGGAATGAACACCTGATGGCCATGCTGGATTTAGTTTGATCTGTTTTTGTCTATCCACATTTCTTAAGTTTCTCTAAGTTTGATATATGTAAATACTCGCCATACTCAACATTTCAACTTACTGGTTTTAACATGTAGTTTAGTAGCACTTCCAAAGACAAGCTTGTTGGAGCCAGCTCCGATAGTCACACTGCCTGAACCCACATGACAGAAACTCTTCAATGTCTAAACTCTGGAACAACCAGCCTACCTACATATGATAAGTAAAATATATCTTCTTTTAAGAGACAAAACTGAAAGCAATTTTTTATAAACTTCAATTTAACTTTTAATATGTTAATAGTCTCAGTCAGCTCTAGTACTTTTGGCGATTTGTTTATTGGGAAGCCAGTATGGTTTCTCTGTTTGACCTAAACTACGTACCTGTCTCTCCTACTTGTCTCACTTTTAATAGAGCTCAGATAACTATACAGTTATCATTATCTATATATAATATAATATATATCTATAGCAATACATCAAATAACAAAAGTGTCCAAAAAAACTGAAGCTCCTACTTGCATTTTATATTGACTCTACAGAAAATGTCTTACTGAAGTTTAAAGGAGTGATCATTTGGTTTCTGGGAGTAATTGATACCAGATGGGAAGTGACAGGATCATACTGTTTCTATTTAATAACTTTTGTATCAATCCCCAAAGTAACAGGCTGAAGAGTTAAATGAATTATCCATCACGGCAGCAGTTATTTAGGTTGATCTCATAAACTGGAACATAATATACCTTGTTTGACCTATGAATTAATCGCATTACCTACAGAGTTAATTTCCCTCAATAAGATCAATTATACTTACTGGAACCAACTGTTTAGCTAGTAGAAGCACCTCAGAGGAGTCTGTCTCCCAGCGGTCACACAAAACAACACTACCTCACAAAAAGATTATAGTACAAGAAGAACGCACTTAATAATAACAATAACTTTAATTTATATAGCGCCTTTCAAGGGACCCAAGGTCGCTTTACAATTATTATATTAATAAAACCCAGACACCATCCACTGGGATGGACTTTAAAATAACTTTAGACTTTAGAATAAGACTAAGATTATTCCTAGATCACCAACTGATACAGAGGATTGCGAGATTCAAAGCCACAGCGACCAGACAATATATGGAACAAATACTCCTGTGACCCTAAAATGAGAAATGTTTTGATTGAAATTTCTTTGCTCACTCAGGATAAATATAATTAGGATTTTAATGAGTCTTGCATAAATCACTTTTGAACCTTTGAACCTCTTACCTTACTTCTACGTTAATTCTCAACATCTATAAAAGCTCTTTATAATGTTGACACCCCACAAAAAGGGTTATTCTGCATTTTGTGTCTAAATAATTCTAGTCTTACTTGATTCCACAGTTAAGGTTGTTCCACGTCCAAAGATGATCTTTTGTCCTCCAGAATACACACACTAAGACAATGCTTGACAATAACCACTAGGTACACACAACACATCATAACTCTTAATCTGTATTATATCACTTTATAATATTTTGTTGCTGGAAAACATAATAGTGACAAAACATTCATTAGTCTGCATGCTAAACTTAATGGAAACTATGAACAATTCAGTTCCGTATCCAGATATGATCTTTAAATTAGATGTCACATGAATAACTCAGTGATTTTGCTCAAGAGAGAGCTGTCCAGTATGTGTGGAATAATGAGGTTTTACTGGGAAATTAGGAAGATATTGGGTTGACAGAACTTACTGGAGCTGACTATCAGTTTTGTGCCGGTCCCAAAGAGGATTTTCTCGAGGCCTCCAGTATTCACACAATGTGATCCCATGCTACATAAACCTTTAGTAACAGAGTTCATCTTCTAATGGAGAGAGGATACTTTCCCTTATTATTAAGTTATTAACTGACTAAAGTCCTTTGCTCAAAGAATAGCATAATTTCACAGGGTATAACTAATGGTATTTTTGAAGTAGTGAGCAATAAATATCAAAGGTTGTTTTTTTTTTCAGTAAAGAGGACTTACAGAATTCAACTGTTAGTTTGGTTCCAGTATTGTAAGACAGTAATATTATATATGTATATATGTAATATTGGATCGGTTTGTGCATCATAACTGGAGGTTTACTTTTTTATCATTGACCTTGTATTGCATATTAACTGGATACTGATGTCTCTCGTTTGTAGTTTGTGACAGTTGTGTTTGTCTGTTTGTGGTTATTGTTGTAACAATGTTTATGTTGCCCTCTTGGCCAGGTCGCTCTTGAAAAAGAGATTTTAATCTCAATTAGACATTTTACCTGGTTAAATAAAGGATATTGATTGATTGATTGATTGATTGATTGATTGATTGATTGATTGATTGATTGATATTCTGATAGTACTTAAAAATCTTCCTTATTTTGTGCTCAGAACACTTGTAACTCAGTATAAGTATAATTTCCATGAATACATTTCTAAATGTTAATACACAGATTAATACACTAAAATAAATGAATAAATAAATGAATGTTATATAAATAAATAAATATTAAATAAATATAATAAGACCAATTTAAAGGAAAATGTTTCAGGATTCCGTTAAAGCTTTTTGGGGTTTTCTGAAGGATACTGGTGTTCCCTCTATATTATATAACATTATCATGGTATTACATTGTTTTTCTCTGAACCTGGAATACACAGATATATCTCAGATAATGGGTAAAGAGGACTTACTTGAGTCAACCATTAGTTTTGTCCCAATTCCAAAGATGATTTTGTTGGCAGTATTCACACAACAACAACCCTCCATACATTAACCCTCAACAGTAGTTCAGCTGATTGATTCGTTTCACTAACATTGTTTGGAAAATTTCTCAGAGTTGGTCAGTTCACAGAAATCTGTGTTAGTATTTACTTTTGGTTACACTGGTAACTAGATCTATAATAATTTGATGTTTAGAATTTGTGGTTAATTTCATGCAGATTATGAAAGTTTTAGTCTAAACTTCACAGTTCAGACTGACAGAGATGTGTTTGTATTGTTGTAATACTCACTGGTCTGAATTACCAAGAGGATCCCTGCTCCAAATATTAGTTTTGTTGTCCCGCTGCCTGTCACACTGTGGATCTGCCCTGAACAATAACTAACCTTGAATTTCCTCTTGTCCCCACATTA